>JASDQU010305559.1:11535-39878 GCA_032191745.1 Picea mariana | reverse complement strand
ATAGAAATCCTGTATTACTATATCTCTGTGTTTATGGTTGCATCTCTGATATTTTTCTGTTATATTACTGGATATATGCGATATCTCTGTGCATTTCTTTATTATATCTCCGCTCTCATTTCATGCCAAAAATAATCCGGATCAGTCATAGGGAGCCAAGCTGGGGGGTTCTCTTCAATTGGATATGACGTTTGCCACAATTCTTGTGTTTGGTGGGAAATTTACTTGGTTGTACAGAGAGACAAGGTTAGCATATACAGTAAGCGACCCTAAAAATCCGAACAATTTCCCTATTTACATTGCAGATCAAGATTTAGGAAATTGTATCTTATCTTTTGATCATGGTTTAGATGGTTGTCCGGAGGAAAACAATATAGAGCAGGAAGAGTCAAGTTACAAGACAGAGGATTTGTGTAGCACCAGTGTCTAGAAAATGTATTTTGATGGTGCTTCATCTTGTGAAGGGGCTGGTGCAAGAGTTCTTTTAGTGGCTCCTGAAGGAAAGTTCGTTGTTCCTTTTTCTTATAGACTGCAATGGGATATAGATTATACTAACAACATATGTGAATACGAAGCGTTGGTCTTAGGATTAGAGGCTTCCAAGAAGCTAAAAATAAATAACTTAGAGGTATACGGAGATGCAGATTTAATAGTCAACAAATAAATTGACAGTACCAAGCCAAGCATCCCAGATTAAGATCATACAGAAATTGTGCCTAGGATCTGATGGAAAACTTTTTCTCGTCTGTAAATGTCCACTTCATCCCACGCGCAGAGAACTTACATGCTGATGCATTAGCTAAAGCAGCTTCAACCTTCTCTCCTCCCATGACTTTCAAACTGAAGTATCACATAGAGATCAGACACAAACCATCTATACCAGACAATATCCAGCACTGGCAGGTCTTTGAGGATGATGAACAAATTAAGAAGTTTCTTGAAGCAGTAGGTGAATTCTCCAAAACTTGTGCAGACCAAGAAAATCAAAATGTCCTGATATGCATCATGCAAGAAGGGGAAGATCCTAAAGCTTTCTGAGACAAAATCGTGGATCATCGTATGTTGGTCCTTAAAAACAACCAGATTCCGAAAGGATTGATTCCTTTAAAAAGACTTTTTGATCAAAACGACATACCTGTAAAATCCACCTTACAACCCCAACCAGAAGAAGTGGAGGATTGTGATATAGGAACCGAAGAAGAATCCAGGATGGTTAAAATATCCAAGTTCCTCCCTCTCGAAATAAAAAGTAAGTATAAAGACCTACTCAGAAAGTATAAGGATGTTTTTGCCTGGTCTTATGATGAGTTAAAGACATACGACACTTCCGTAATTGATCACAAGATACCTCTAAAGCCTGGGGTCAAACTATTTAGGCAAAATCTTAGACAGATCAACCCCATTTTGTTACCTGTGATTGAAAAAGAAGTTAAGAAACTTTTAGACACAAAAATAATAGTACCTCTGAGATATTCAGACTGGGTAGCAAACCTGGTCCCGGTCAGAAAAAAGAATGGGGAAATCAGATTGTGTGTAGATTTCAGAAATCTGAATAAGTCATCTCTTAAGGACAACTATTCGTTGCCCAAAATGGACCATGTTCTAGAAAAGGTAGTTGGAGCCAATCGAATATCTATGATTGACGAGTTCTCTGGTTATAATCAAATCGCCATGAATAAACAAGATAGAGAAAAAACCCCTTTCAACACACCATGGGGTACGTTCATGTATGATAAAATTCCTTTTGGTTTGATGAACGTAGGGGCCATGTTCCAACGTGATATGGACATCGCTTTCATCGGTGAAAGGGATAAGTTTGTAGTCATCTATCTCGACGATTTGACGATTTTCTCTAAAACCGACAAAAAACACTTGATACATCTTAAACAGACTTTCGAAAAATGCCGCAGGTTTGGTCTATCTTTAAATCTGAAGAAATCACATTTTGCCATGCGGGAAGGTAAGATTTTGGGTCATATCATATCTAGGGATGGAATCAGGATTGATCCTAAGAGGATTGAAGCAATAGATACTATAAATATTCCCAGAAATGTAAAAGAAATTCAATCTTTCTTAAGTAAAATAAATTTTTTACGAAGATTTATCCCGAATTTCGTTGAGATTGTAAAACTGATCACAGGTATGTTGAAAAAGGACAGTGAAGTAAAATGGACAACCGAGGCCAAAGAATCGTTTGCACATATTAATAAATTCATAAGTGAGGCACCTGTGTTAGCGAGCCTTGACTATCTAAAAGATTTTCTTATTTTCTCATTTGCCTCCAAACACACTACTGTCGCAGTGCTCCTACAAAAGAACGAAGAAGGTTTCGAGCAACCGATCGCCTTTTTCAGCAAGAGCCTTAGAGACGTAGAATTGAAGTATGATATAATAGAAAAACAAGCGTACGCCATGGTAAAATCATTAAAGGTATTTAGAACGTATGTACTACACTCCAAGATAATTGCGTACGTACCTACCAGTTCTGTGAAAGATATTTTGGTACAACCAAACAGTGATGGAAAAAGAGGGTGATGGCTCACCAAAATCCAAGAATTTGATCTGGAAGTCAAACCGACCAAATTGATAAAAGGGAAAGGCCTAGCCAAACTCTTAGCTGAGTCGAATTTCAGAGCCCTAGGTATCAATTGCCTACAGGAAGGCGACGAAGCCTGAATGAGATGAATGAACAAACAGGCCCAAACAAGATCGAAGAGAAGTTCATATCATCAGGATGGTATAGAGACATAGTATCATACCTTCTAACTCTAAAATGCCCAAATGAGCTATCACCATCAAAATCCAGGACTTTAAAACTCCATGAAGTTAAATATTGTATCGCCGAAAGTCAGCTATATTGGAAGGATCCACTCGGTTTCCTGTTAGTCTGTTTAGTCGAATCGGAAACTCAGTGGGTGATAGACGAATTTCATGAGGGAGTCTGTGGGGGGCATCACGCTTGGAGAGATATATCTTACAAAATTATTAGGGATAGATACTATTGGACAAAAATTTTCTCGGACGTTAATGCCAAAGTTCAAGCCTGCAACCCTTGTCAACTATTTGCAGGTAAACAGAAGCTCCCGCCACTGCCTTTAGTTCCAGTCAAAGCCGAAGCCCCATTTGAGAAATAGGGTCTAGACTTCATAGGCAATATTAATCCCCATTCTAGTTCTCAACACAAGTGGATCTTAACCGCAACAGATTATTTTACTAAATGGGTGGAAGCCATTCCAACCAAAAGGGCAACAGACTCGGTGGTAATCGATTTCTTAGAAGATAATATTTTGTCTAGATTTGGTTGCCCCCAAAAGATAGTTACAGACAATGCCCAAGACTTTAAATCTATGGCTATGATCAGTTTCTTTCAAAAGTACAATATCGTTCTTGGCCATTCCACAACGTATTACCCCCAAGGAAATGGATTGGCCGAATCATCTATCAAGAGCCTGGTAAATATAATCAAGAAAGTATTGGATGAAAACAAAAGGTCTTGGCATGTGCACTTAAAATACGCATTATGGGTGAATCACATAAGCACAAAAAGGTCTATCAGCATTTCACCTTTTCAAATGGTATATGGGATAGATGTTGTGCTACCTATAAACCTAGCACTTCCAGTGATGAAGTTATGGAAAGATCAAAATGAAGAAACCAATCATGTCACCAGGAGGATAAATCAGTTGATTGAGGTTCAACAGCATAGGGTCGAAGTAGATGAAAAGTTGCATAAATACCAAGATGACATGAAGGCATTATTCGACCGCGGAACTAAGGACAGAGATTTCCTCCCAGGCGATTTAGTATTAAGGTGGGATACAAGAAGGGAAGAAGCATCAAAACATGGTAAATTTGACCACCTCTGGTATGGGCCATTCAGAGTCTCGGCTCTGGAGGGAAAACATTCTTTCCTACTGGAAAATATAGACGGTGAAATCCTCAACGCCCCTGTCAACGGGCGTTAGCTCAAGCATTATATGACGTAACAGTCGCCTAAAAAAAAAAAAAAAATTTTTTTTTTTTGTATACTTATATATATACTTTGTATACATATATAGATTTCATTTACGCATTGCATTTTGATTTCTTTTTCTTTCATGAATTTTCAACACGTTTTGGGTAGCCCCGATAACCTTCGTATTTGCCTCTTACAGGATTCCAGCTGCACACAAAACAAGTAGGAAAAGTAAACCAAACGTTGGTGTCAGAAATAAATCGGCTTAAACAGGTGATACCTAAGATTTTTATATTGTGCAAAGAAATTGAAACAAAAAGGTAAAGATGAGAGTTCCTAAAGGACATGTTCTAAAGAACTATTAGAGAAAACCGAGGTAACCTCATTCAAACAGCAACATCGTCTGAACTGATAAATAACAGAGTTGTTTCTTTGTTTGATCGTCTACAAAAAAATAAGACAAATTAAACGATTCACTCAAATTAAAAGCAGTCAGCCAAAGTAAAATAATTCTGAAAAAGATCTACAAGAGTCAGTTTTGAATTTTCGACCTCTGTATTTTCAGTCCGTAAGTCACTACCTGTCACCCTTTTCTATCTTCAAGTTTACCTTTTAAAAAGTCAACAGCTTTCTGTTTCACATAAGAAGGGATAAGAGTTTTGGTTTCAACCTCATGAGCTTCAAAGCAGATTGTGGAAAGAATGCGGGTCTTCATGACTCCTCAATCCCCTGCTAAATGAAGGGATGCTTAAAGTGATCGTAACTTTCCTAGGTTTTTCAACAATATCAGAGGATTGAGGCTTGCTCAAATAGAATGCCCTAAGAAAGTTGTTTTCCCTTTTTTCCCTGATAACGAAGGTGTTGTGAATGTCAAGGAAAGGTTGGTACCGAGTAATCAAAGTAAGTTGACAGACCTATAATGCAAAATATTACACATATATCAGCCTTGATACAAACTGATTACCCCCATCTTTGCACTCTAAAAAGAAAATTATAAGACAGGTGGTGAAAGGAAATTCAGAAATGGTTGCCCCCATCTAGTCCAAGAGACGATGAAAGGAAATTCAGAAATGATTGCCCTCGTCTCAGCATTTAAATGCATAAATATATTCCGAAGTGGTGAAAGGAAATTCAGTAAAAGGGGCCAGATAATTTCACTGAGGTACTAAATAGGCTTGTTGGTAGTGAAGCAATATCTGAGATATCTGTAAGGCTGTTATACATGAATATCACTCTACTCCGGTAACCAATTCTTTTTAAAAACCTGATCTACATCCCAAGTTCAGACGTGACTCCCCAATTAAAACCATATAATATTCTTCTTTTGATGCAAGTTGATAGCCACAAGATCTATTGGGTCTCCTAGAACTGTTTTGATTGTCTTACGGTAGACCTGAATTTAGTAACAAGAAAGGGAAAGTCATGAAAGGGACTACGGCTAAGTTTAAAAAGAGTATCTGAGTTTGAAAAGATTTTCAAGGTAAAAAACGAAGTCTCTTTCCCCCTTCGATACCATGTTCTCAGGAACCTTTCGCCTAATTGAAGCTATTGACTCCATTTACCCAATATTGGCACGTGGTCTACTGTTCCTCCCGTCTTACAAGAAAACGGGATCCCCAGTTGGAGCCTATGTTGGAGCCACCTTTGTTTTTTCTAGCCCGTCTCAAATTTCATGTCTTAATGCTCGAAATC
This sequence comes from Picea mariana, assembly GCA_032191745.1. Taxonomy (NCBI): domain Eukaryota; kingdom Viridiplantae; phylum Streptophyta; class Pinopsida; order Pinales; family Pinaceae; genus Picea; species Picea mariana. The sequence continues at coordinate 34,231 of JASDQU010305559.1, read as the reverse complement.
GAAAGATGGTTTTCATATTTTCCATCTGTGGTTTCAAAATCTTGGAAGTCTTATCACGCAAGCAGCGATAATTATTGTACTCTCGAGGCGAGTTCTACTTTTCGTCAAAATTTTACCCTTTTTGTTCTACCTCAGGATTTCATAGGTTGGATGTTATAGATCATGTAGTTCACAAGTCCCAGGCAATGAAACGGAAAAATCGCTTTAAGTTTTTACCCAGGGCAGTAACGAGAGTAAAATTTTCCTAAGTCATGATTAGACATCATCGAGTTTTCGCGCCTCGGCATTCACTAAATCCAAGAGTCTTATTGTCATAACCCCAATGGCCGAAACCACGAAGTCCCTATTTTAGTAACCCGTGTCAAGGTTAAGGGGTAAAAGCTAAGCCCATGGTTAAGTTCTGTCGGCAATTCACCACTCAGCGTTTTCCCTTTAAAAAGATACACTGTCTAAGCCCCGACTCGCAAAGTCACGATAAAGATATAAACATAATTTATTAAACAATTAATCCGGGTTTATCTTCCCTTTTAATTCAAACATATTATTGCCATCTCACGGTTTCCCAGCTTGGCATGCAAACTCCCAGGAAACTTACCTTCGAAGCTCTGAGTCGCGATATGGAAAATATAAATAATTACGTAATTAATTAAGTGCCTAATCAAAATTGCGTTTTTATTAACCAAAATCAATCATCACAAAGTTGGGGGTTAGAGGTTCAAAGGGTTAAATAAAAAATTCCCGATACAACGAATATCGAAAGGTTAAATTAACTTTGGTAAAATCAGATTAATTAAGCTAAATCAATATCTCTCGTGTTTTCATGTTTGCACAGTTTATGAAGCAGTCTTAATCCTTCCTTATGCCAACTAACATTTCGAACCGCCAAAATTTATGGCATTAATTAGAAATAAGGCAAATCGATATATAAAGATTGGGTTTTTATTCCTAAATTTATTTCTAAACATTATTTGACAGATCTGTTCTAAAAAGTACCAAGTTTTCAAATATATATAGAGCTATTATTCGTTATAAAAAATTCATTTCTATATTACGCAGAGCACACTTTCTCAGCGAGCTAACTTCTGTATGTATATGTATTTTTATCACAGAAGAGCTAAAGCAGGATTTCCAGTCATAGCCCCGTGAAAAGCATCCAAAGCCAGTGTTGAGGTTTTGGGACAAGGTTCGGACAACGTCGCTGATACTTCACCTCGAAGTATCGACTCGGTCCCGAACTGGTCATTCGTTTCTAATGTTCTGCAGGTCGAATTAGTGGATTATTCCGATGATTCCAGCGACAATGAAAAAGACGACATAACCACTAAGTATAAGATCGTCATTCAATCTTGAATGCATAAAGTAGCGGCCAGGCCACGACTACTCCCCTATTATGATATGGTCTGATGGGTATTAGACCATGTGGACATACCAACCAGAACCATCATGAATGAGCAGAAGTTCACTATCGGGACTTTCAGGCCTGAACATATGCAAGCCATGTACAAGTTGCCCACAACGTCCAACCTTACATATGATGTTGAATTCTTGGAAGAGTTCAAATAGAAGGAATGTGTGCAATATGACAACACTATGTCTAGCTTAATAAGAGATTGGGTTTCGCACCCTGCGAAGTTCAGGGCAGACAATCATTGTATATATTCAATATCTTCCTTAGAACCACAGTTCAAGTATGTAGCTATGATGACATGCAGATTATACAGGAGAGAGGAAAACTCACATTTCTTTCTTCAATGGGTGCCTCTAATATTTCAAGTTGCCGAAGGCTGTTCCTTCGATTGGGTGAAAATTCTATTTGATAGCTTGACCAGTCGAGTTACAGAGTATCGGGTGCAGAAGGACAGCGGCAAGATTTCTTCATTTTTTATGTCTACATACATTATGGACACTGTGTGTTTTCTAACACCATTTCCCTTAATGAGATGGAGTTGGACTCCAGCAGAGGACGAGCCCATCCACGTCTATCATTCAAAATTGTGGGAAAACAAAGCGGTAGATTTTGTATATGAAATCTTCAACTGGGTGACGGTACCATTGCATGTCACTATTTTCGGCCACCCGCCACCCAGGATCTCGGATAGTATAGTGACGAATTTGAGCAACATAGCTAAATGTTATGTAGAAGCTGAATTCTCATACCTCAGAGTTTTCGAGGCTTCTGTTCCCCCGCATGCATTGCCATTATTCATTCCCGACAAGCTGGCTTGTCGTGAGGTTGATAGACAAACAATAATCGATGGTATAAGTAAGGAGATTAAGAGATACTCAAAAAAGGTATGGCCACCTTTTCCTTTTCATTTAAATTCATATTCTTTGTTAGATTTCGGGCATGCTAAAGCTGAGGCAGTAGCTCTAGAAGACCTAAAGTTGGTCCTGATTGAATAGAAGAAGCATGATCCGCAAAGGGTCGTGAGTAATCATTTGGCCAGTTGTGGACTCAAGAGATTTGAACATGAAAATTCACCCTCGGATGACATTTTCCGAGGCGCAAGATCTTATGCCAAGATTTTAGCTCGAATACAAACCTTGGCACCTAAAGAAAGGGCCGATGTCTTCCCGTAGTATTACGGGGTGAGAATCCGAGTACAGCGAAGGTTAAGAAAAAAGATGCCAAAGGCTCTAAGGATGCAACTCGTGGTCAGGAAAAACACCAAGATGAGAGAGAGCAAACTAAGAGTTCAAAAGCAGAGATAAAGACTCCCAACCCGCCAAAGAATCAGACTTCAATTACTACTCCAAGACAATCAGCGAAGAAAATCAGGGATCCTATCACATCAGTTACTCTCTTGCAGTCAACTCAGGGAAATATTGATGCAGGGTGGATCTTCAATGAGGAGTTGAGGCCTATAAGGGTGGAAGAGCTCCCTCCAAATGAGTTCTTCTTTGATAAGAAGAGAAAGGTAGTGTTAAAGAGAGAATTCTATCGGGAAGGGGAGTTGTCAGTTAAGAAATATAAAGTTATGATTGATGGGAAGGACAAGAAGAATGAACAGTTCACCACAGAAATAGTTGGGACATTAGGGGCATATGCCACAGTGAACCAATTTTCAGTTGAGGTTTTGAAAAACCAGCTGAAACGAAAAAATCGCCTCATCAAGACCCTAGAAGCCAGACTAGCCAAAGCAGCGGAGGCTACCAAAGACTAGGCAAGTGTTGGAATAGAGCAAGCAAGGTTGGCCGATAAAGGTGAGATAGAGTTGCTCAAGACTAAGCTCGAACAAGCACAACTAGTGGTTCAGGATGGTCAAATGCAAGCGAGCCAGCAAAAATATTTGATCAAACAGCTACAGGCTAGGGTGGAAATCACCAAAAGCAAAGTGATAAATATTGGGATGTTCCAATCCTAGGTGATGGAGATTTGGAGCAGAGTCTCTGCAGCCCAACGAAATTTACTCTCCAAGGTAGAGGTGATTCGGGACAACTGTTTGTTGGTTAATCAAGTTTTGGAGAATTTATCTGCTAGGGAAAGAGAAGTTGGAGTAGCACGGGTCGCCTTTCAATAGGTTGTGATAGCTACAAACAACAGGGATTCAAGAAGCACTGCCAGGTTTACCATTTCGGAGTAGACCAAAGGAAACATTCTATTGAAAGAATGGGAACACAGCATCTCGGAAGGTAAGCTACAAGCCAAGAGGGTAACGAAATCCTTAGAAGAGGATTTTAGTTCTATAGATGGTAATCTGCTAGGCATTGATAGCGGAGGTAATGCTGAGGCATTGATTCAAATGAATATGGAAAAAATCTCACTTGATTTAAATGAAAAAGAGGAAAGAGATTCAGCCAAGATCTCACAAGTAACTATGGCAGACATAGTCCAAATAGATAAATGTATGATTAAACCAAGTGCACAATTATGTGCTATCGACATCATAGACAGACAAATGGAAGACAAGCTGCCACAATTAGCCCGATATTGTTACTCTTTTGAAGCCAATTGTCAAGCAGAACCGTCAAGGCTGATATCTCAGCTGGTTGAAAGATGTGTCACCTGTACCAAGCATGCACGAGGACAAGCTTCTGGCATCAAGTAAAGACAGAGAAGAAGAAATGGAGTGATTTCTCTCCTCCCTATCATAACTGAAAATTTTGCAATGATTGAGATTCCATCTTATTGTAAAACTGTATAAATACACCATAGAAAGAAAGAAAAAAGGCTAGACCTTTTTGTGTCGATTGTAACAGAGTTTTTACATTTTGAAAGTTAATACAAAGCAAATCTGAAGATTCTCAATTCCGTCACGACTGTGTTATGAGTTTGTTTTCATGTATCTCATATTTTGTTTCATTTCATATTCATATCTGATGAATGCTTCGCTATAATTTAGTACAACTTCTACTATAGAGAATGAATTTTGGTTTTCTATATTGTTTACTGTTTTTCCTCTGTACTAGCTATCAACTGGTGTAAGACCAATCAACACTTTCAGAATTCTATATATATTTTATGCTTCATCGGGTTATTTCCTTACGTTTTTCTTCTTCTGTTTATACTTGAGATTCTCCCTTGATAGGAGCCTTACTTGATAGACAACTAAATGTTTTCTCCCACCTCATACATTTTATTAAAATATAACCCAGTTGCGGGAAAGAGCCTTTGATTTGCACCCTCATTTTTATTTCTGAAACCGTAAACTCTCTTTTATACGACTGAATTGAGACAACACTTAATTTACCCCTGAAGTTTCATTATTTTACTGTTCCTCCATGACTATCCCTGTACCAACTCAACCCCATATCGAACCCAAATTATCAAATCAAACACACATTGCCTTAAACCTTTTCGATACTATTCTTAAAACAGCCACTACCCGGGTTGAACTCGAATGTTCATGGGCAGCGATTGAATAGGATATAAGCATCCAGGAACAGTTGGAAGCTAGACAATGCCAAGACAAAAATCTTCCCTAGTTTCCCTTGCCGAAGGTTGTCGTTTCTCTCTTCTCTACCCTTTACCCACTTTTGGATGCCTAGACACTGTACTTCTAAGTCTTAAATACAGACTCTTGAACAACACTAGGTTTGTAAAATTTGAATAAACCTCCTATAGTAGCCGACATGCCCTAAGAAACTTTTGATTTCCTTTTGTGAATTAGGGATCTTAATTTGGGAAATAATGTCGATTTTGGCAGGGTCCACTCTTATTCTGGTACCAGAGATGTGGTGACCTAGAACGATTTTTTTAGTAAGCATCATTCTTGATTTTTCGTGACTAAGTGAGAGGTTGGTCTCTTTACATCTAACCAGTACCTTCTTCAAATTATCCAATGCCTGTTGGAAATCATCCCCATATACCGTGAAGTCATCGATGTAGACTTCCACACAATCATTAGTCAGATTGGAGAAAATAGCTAAGACAACCCTCTGAAAGGTAGCAGGGGCATTACATAACCCAAAGGGGAGAACCCTATAAGCATAGGTTCCCCAAGGACAAGTGAATGTGATCTTATCCTGGTCTTCTGGTGAAATTTGTATTTAGTTGTAGCCACTAAACCCATCCAGAAAAGAAAAGTACCTCTTCCCAGATAAAGTATCCAAGCCCTGATCTATGAAATGTAAAGGGAAGTAGTCTCTATAGGTGGACTTGTTTAGCTCTCAAAAGTCCACACAAATCCTCCATTTCCCGTTTTTATTTGGTACAATAACTAATGGGGAGACCCATTTTCTATCTGATATAGGGTAAATGAAATTGGCTTGTAGGAATTTTTGGAGTTCTTCCTTTACTATATCTTTCAAGGTTGGGTTCATTCTTCTCTGGGGTTGTCGGATAGGTCTGATTTGATCGTTAGTGTAAATATGATGCATACATGTATCTGGGTGGATCCCTTTCATTTCAGAGTAATCCCATGCAAACGCATCAGATTGCCCCTGAGTCATTTGTACCATCTTTTGTTGTTGATCTGTTTCTAGGCTGGCATTGATATACAGGGACTTCCCAGGTCTGATTTCTATAGCTTGGACAATAGACTCCTTCCCTTCCTCTATTTTCAAAAGAGTGGATATTGTAGAAGTGGAAGGGTGCCAAATTTCTTCAAATTTAGGACTAAAGATGTGTGTGTAGTTGGGGAAAGATTGGGGATAGTCAATGCATGCCGAAGCAGCCAAGAATAGACTTAGGATTTGTTCTTCAGAGTGTTCTTGTACTCCTTTTACTTTTTCAAGCATCAACAAGGGATGGGTACAGTCCTCCTCCCCATACGGATTCTCCAACAAGAGAGGGACTTCCGTGGTTGGTTGGGAGGGGGGGGGGAGGATAAGTTTCTGACTTTGAGTGCCATTGGAAATTGTCATTTCTCCAAATCAACAACTGATGAATGCATCAGCAGTGGCCAACGAAGGTCATCCTAGTACCACTGGGTGTCCTGGTTTAGGGTATTTTGGATGGATTACCAAGAAATCCATAGGGCATTTTGAAGAGGCCAATGTCACTGTTACATCATCTAAACTTCCTATTGGGGTGCTGACTGATTTATCTGCAAGCTCTAGCAAAGTTTGTGTAGGTCTTAAGTGATCTAGTTACAGTGTTTTCATAGTGTTTACTGACATCACATTTATTGCTGCCCCTAGATCAATCAATTTGTTAGGTAAGGCAACACCATTGATTTCTATGGTTACCACTAGGTTCCCTGGATCACTATACTTGGAAGGCATTTTTGTTATAAACTCGGATAATTGTCCTACCACCCATATGACAGGAGGCTCTTTCTTCTTTCTCCCTGGATTTTTAATGCAAAGGTCCCTTACGGTTTTAGCATAGATAGGTATGTCTTTAATGGTCTGTAGTAGTGGAATATTTACACATATATTCTGGATTTTAGTCTCTAGATTATGTTCTAGAGGTTCCTCAGTTTTCTTTATGAGTAGCCTTTCTGGGTAAGGGGGATTCATTTCATGGGGCTTTTCTGCTGCAAGGGAGTTGGGAGAAGGGATTTCTTGTGGTACTGGAGTGTTTCTTTTTTCATTCAATGGATCAGTCATATGTTCTTCTCTTTGAACCGTTTGGACATCTATTTGTTCTTCTTGGTTTGTGTGATTATGTACGTGTTCCTCTTGAATGACCATAGTGGGATTTGTGTTGTTTACAACCCTTCCTGATCTTAATTCAATTCCATTAAATGGAGTTGGTGTTATTACTTATGTAGGGAAGGTTTGTACTTCAACATTTTCTATAGGTTGTGTCGGTCTGTTATTTGGGTTAGGGATAGGTTGTGCAGGAATAGGAGTAGGCCAAGGAGGGTTTTGGATGGGTGCAACTTGCATTGGTTTCTGCATATTTGGATTCATGGGTAGTGTAAGTGGTTGTTGTGGTTGTGGGGGTGGAAGAAGAACAGGGGGGTTAAAACCTGGGAGCAATTGTGAAATATTCGAAGGATATTGTAGATAGGTGGGAAAATTTGTTGGTTGAAAGGGGATATTTCAATATACAGGTCCTCTACACCCCTATTGCCAAGGCTGGGTTGGTGTTGATCACTGAGGATAACACATGGGAGGTACCCATTGTTGTTGGGGTTATTATGTAATTGGGTCGGCAAACATGCTGGGGTTTTGTTGTCTCCATGGTCTCCTAGGGGGGTAAGATGTCTTAGGTTCTCCTCCTCCCTTGAACATGGCCTTGAATCCGGGGAGAGAATGGAATTCATTAGTAGGATGGTCCTTTGTGAAAATACCATAGATTTCAATAACATTGAGGGGGCATTCCTTTTTAGGGTGTTTCCTCCTACACTGATGACAGAAGATTGCCAACACAACATTTTCTTCCTCTTGTTTTCTTTTAATTTACATGTATCTAGTTGGGAACTGATGGTGTGTAGGATATTTATTTTAAAGTTTTCCAATATATTTCCTAGCTCAATCCTTGTGACACCTCCGGATGTGGGTTTAGCAATTATGTTGGTAGGTTCCCTTATACTTTTCCCTGTTTTAGCTTGACTGCAAGAGTATCTTTTACAATACTCTGCTATGTCTGCAAATGGTTTTTGGTATATGTCCCCAGAACTCATAAGGTTTAACACTTCAATGCAATCATCCCTCACACCCTTTATAAAGACAGTCCTAATTGTAGCTGTATCTAAGGAAATCTGCTTAGTCTTTTGGTAATTGTATAAGAACCTTTCTAAGTAGTCTTCTAATATTTCTTCTTTTGATTGTTGCATTTTGAATATATCATTCCTAGCATCCCTAGGTCTGCAGTAATCCTGGTATTTCTAGAGGAAGGTCTCCTTCATACCATCCCAAGACAAAATTGTGTGTTCCCCTAAGCTCATGAACCACCGTAGTGCCGAATATTTTAGTGTGGCTGGGAAAAGTTTTAATTTTTTAGCATTATCTGTGTAGTTACAACTCCTACACAATATGTCAAATTCAAATAAAAATGAGTCCGGGTCTTCTGTCAACATGCCTCTGAAATGAGGAAGTGAAGATAATGGAATTTTCTTCATAGCAACGTCTTTATCCATATCCAGTATGGGGAATCCAAATGTATCTGTTTCATTGGTTGTGTTTCCCTCTTCTTTCGCCATGTTTTCGAGCACTCTGTAGGGAAGTGGTAAATTTTCTCCACTGAGTGATGGTTTCACCACCGGGTTATCTAGTATCTCTAGCTATTCCAAGGTTTTGTGTGGTCTTCCAACAGTAGATGCAGCCTCTTCTATTATCACCTCTGCTTCTTTTCCAGTTTCTCTTCTGAATGGGGTTTCCAGTGCTGCCCCCTTTTCTTGTTGCCTTATGCTTTTAATCTAAACAATGGCTTCGGATATAGTGCTTTTTATTGTTGTTTCAATTGCTATCTTTGAGCTCTCTCCTCCAAGAATTTTTCCTGCACGAGTTTTCGATGAATTAGTATAAGGGGGGGGGGGGTTCTTTGTTGTTTGTTTTTCTGTTTTTTCTGAGATTTTAGAAGCAATAAATTTGCCTTTATTATCCCTGTACCTACTCATAAAAAAAATGAAATCAATGAAAATGCATATTCCTATTAGAGGTAGGAGGACAACCTGACTTTGGAGCAACCCCACCAAAGTGGATGCGCAGGTTCTTATCTTTTATCTTACCGTCTTCTTCCCACCCTTAGATTATCCTCAAATCCAATCCAATACTTCATCAAACCAAAAAATATGCTACCTGTTACCATTTACGAATCCCCGGCAACGACGCCAAAACATTGGTGTGTAAATATGTTCACTATATATCTCACACTCATTTAAATGTCAATCTGGGATTCGTAATCAAAAGAGTCATTACACCATATGTGCTGAGAACAAGTAACCTATCTAAATTTGTTGCATATAGGAAATAATTAATAACAAAAAAAATTCATTTCTAAGATCTCTAAATACTTCAAAATATCCTCTGAACCTAAAAGAGAAAACTGATAATGAAACTTAGACAAACAGACAGTCAAAGAGATGTTGTACCAGAGAAACAAGTCTGTTCATTTTAGGCACTTGTATTGAAAAGATGAACTTTAAGAAGGTTGTTTCCTATAGTAATTAAAACAATCAACTCCAACCATTCTTGAAACAAAAAACCAACTCCAACTTCATGTAATTCAATCAAACCAGCACAAGGGGAATTCAGTACAACTGAAAGACTTTATTACATCACATGAAGATGAAAGATAAAGTCTCTTGGTCCCTTGCGATACTACAATCATAAACTTAAAATATCATTCCCACACTTCAAATTATGAGATAGCTACCTTCAACATTGGATAATAAAATGTATATTCAATCTAGCACTTGCCTATACACACCAATCCAAAATGATTAACTCAATTCTCAATCCTGAGAATGAAATAAAGACTAATCACACACACACGCTACCATAAACTATCCACACAAACACACAGAATGTATACAATGAGGTTTACTTTAGTTGGGGTGGTGGGCCCTTGGCAAACCAACAAGGAACCTCTTAAGGAGTTAACAGACTAAAACTTTCACTCACATCCAAGAATTGACATAAAAGATCTTTTGTATTAATTCAGCTGGTAAATTGCATCAAAAGTATTTTAATTCATACATGATGACGACAAGTACTGTATATTTCTTACATTCCTCTCTACACAACATTCCTTATATAAGGTAAGTCGATACTACCAATATTTATGGATAAACATTAAACAGTTAGAGAAATTCCAGAATTAAGATTTACATTGAATTTTGAGGAGTCGACTCCATCTTCATGACACGAAGTGCATGAGCGATGGAGTCTCTTGTAACTGGAGAAATGACTCGGATGGTTCTATCCAAATTTCTTCTCAAAATATCCACCATTATCCAGGTCCAACTGGCACATTCTGAAACAGAGGTTTTGGTACCAGATTGCACACAGTCGCGAGTCTAGTACTGGAATAGAACAGAGCAAGGAGTACCAGAATAGCTCACATCTTGGTACCAGAATGGAGTTGGTACCGAATAAAAACTGTCTTGGGTACCGGAATGGATTCGGTACTAGATTACACAGTGTTCTGTAGTGCCGAATAGACTGTTCATAAATCAAATTATTAGAACTATACAAAATAAAACACTTTCAATCGAATTAATTTAAGAAAGTTAAACAAACATGCTTTAAATCACCAATTAGCTCTTGTAAACATGACATAGCTATTAGGCATGTGTTTTGGGAGGGAATAGTCCAGCATAGGTTTATAACAGAGGCAAAAAGACTTAGATAGAGGGTAATATAGGGTATTATCTTATGTCAAAATGGAGACTCAACAGGGTTGTTGGAAGGAAATCAAAATTGAGTGGCATACCTGATGAGACTCATAAATGAAAATTGCATGCAATATACCTTGTGAGGAGGTTTCAATGTGGGTGGAATCATTCATTCTAAGGGTCAAATAAAGACAATGAGAACCTGACATAACCATCATTTTAAATTGGAGTGCCTCACTTGTTAAGTTGTGAGATATTATTAGATTTCTTTTCAATTTACTAGATAGCAATAGCATAGGTAGGATCACTGAGAGAAACAAAATCACAAGTTACACAACATTTATCTTGGGAAACCCTCATGGGGGAGAAAACCCAGTAAAAACTTCCTTAATATAGATAGCCAATACAATGCCAAGACAATAAACCAAAACACTAGAGAATATCCAATATTGATCAATGTGCCTCTGTCTTCCTTCTTCTGCCAACTGTAGCTACCAAACTTTCACACTTGATGAGTGAATGAGTGAGTGAGATAATGAGGTGTTGGATTCCTTTATTTATATTGGCTGGCAGGTGATGGAAAGGTGTCTCTTCACTGGGCAGGGCCGACTTGTCTTCTTAGTGGTTAAAACTACTTTAATTAGGCCTGGGGATGACTTCTTAATTTGCATAATACAATTAGGGTTTGGCCAATCCAAAAAAGGGGATTTTTTCAATTACAATTCCCGACATGATCAATCCATAAAAGGGGATTGTCGCGGATAACACTTATATGGATATTATAACCGTAAATAATTAGAACTTACTGCAGGTCAATAATAAGAACTTACTGCGTTCAGCAGTTTTTAGAAAGAGGATTGGCTCGCTAGAAATAATGAAAGAGGGGGCATAATTAGAGAAATCATAATAATATGATTTCTCTAATTATGCCCCCGCCCTCCCACCCTCTATAGATCTAATGAATAATGACTCAATAAATAGAATACTCTTTACAGTTACAATATTTCAACACTCCCCCTTAACAAGAAGGGCATTCTACAACATCATCAAGAGAGAGATATGGAAACAACATCAAAAGCATCTGGAACATTGACTGGCATATCTATAAATCATCGAATTTTTTTCTCATCATCAATATCATCATCCACAGCAAGGAGCTAGAATGGCATCATCATCATTTGCATCAACATGGATTAGTATAACACTAATACATCATCATCATCAATAACAGCACAAGGTTGATACAACATCAATAACAACATCATCACAACACGAAGGATGGAGCATCATCAACATCAACACTAGGCTAGAAATATTCAACATGAAGTTGGCATCTCAACAACATCATCGTGAAGCTGGAAATATTCAGCATGAAGTTGGCATAACAACAACATGAGCACAAAGCTGGAAATATTCAACACGAGGCTGGCATCACAACAATATAAACATGAAGCTGGAAATCTTCAGCACAAGGCTGGCATCACAACTACATTAGCACGAATCTGGAAATCTTCATCACAAGGCTGGCATCACAACAACATCAACACGAAGCTGGAAATATTCAGCACAAGGTTGGCATCAACACTACTCCCCCTTTCGAGGGAGGTCCTTTCAAACTACACCAAGATTTTCTCGAAAGTGCTCAAAATTTACACGATACAAAGGCTTGGTCAACACATCAACAACATGTTCATCTGTGCCAACATACTGGAGCATTATGGCTCCTCTCTCCACCGTATCAAAAATGTAATGATATCGGATTTCTATGTCTTTTGACTTGTCATGGAACACAGGGTTCTCTGTCATTTTTATGCAACTCTAGTTATCACATATAATCATGGTTTCTTCCATCTCTATATCAAATAGACCTGTTAACAACTTCCAAATCCATATGGCTTCACAACTGGCGGAACATGCAGCAATGTATTCTTCTTCTATCGTTCTGAGAGAAATACTTGATTTCTTCCTACTCTTCCATGAGATCATGTCTGACCCTAGAATGAAACAACATCCTGAGGTGCTCTTTCTATCAGAGTCACGTCCATCCCAATTTGAATCGGTATATCCACTAAGTCTGAAGTCATGATCTTTATTGTAACTAAGACCAAAATCTAATGTACCCTTAAACTACCTCATCACATGTTTTGCAACAACCACGTGAACACATCTGGGTTGTACTAGGAATTGACTCAAGGTGTTCACATAAAAACATATATCTGGCCTGGTATTTGTCAGATACATCAATGATCCAATGATCTATCTATACAGTGTAGCATCAACCCATTCTGACGAAGTATATACTAGGAGATTCAACTTAGTTTCCATGGGTGTGGTCATGGATTCACACTCCAACATATCAAACCTCTTCAATATTTCAACTGCATACTTCCCTTGGTTAAGGAAGATCTTCTCTAGGCTCTGCTAGACCAAAAGATATAATAAATAGTGCATTAGGCCAAGGTATTTCATCTCAAATTCTGCAGTGAGATTATTCTTACAATCAGTGATGATCTTTTCTTCTCCAGTTAGAAATAAGTCATCCACATACAACAACAATATAACAGGATCATCATTCATAACCTTGAAGTAAATTTCAGAGTCAACTTTACTCTTGGTAAAGCCCAAGCTTGTCAGGAAACCGTCAATTCTTCCATACCAAGCTCTAGGATCTTGTTTCAATCCGCACAGAGCCTTCTTCAATTTGCATACATGAGTCTTTATGTCTTCAACTTTAAACCCTTGAGTTTGTTCTATATACACTTCCTCTTCTATGACACCATTTAAGAAATTTGTTTTCATGTCCTTCTGGTGTAACTTCCATTTCATCTTAGATGCAAGGGCTATGATGGTTCCGTTTGAAGTGTATTTGGATACATGAGAAAACGTCTCTTCATATTCAATGCCTTCATTTTGAGAAAATCCATGAGCAACAAAATTTTCTTGATATTTCTCGATACTTCCATCAGTAGCGTGTTTTATCTTGTATAGCCATTTGGAAGATACCACATCCTTGATCTCTGATCTGGGAACTATTTCCCATACATCATTCTTTATAATGGATTGGTATTCTTTTGTCATGGCATCTGCCCAATGTTTCTTTTGAATGGCTTCTTCAAAGAAAGTGGGTTCCTTTTCTAAGAGATCACACATCAAATCCATGTAACTGTAGAATGACTTGGGTTTATTGACTTGTCTCATGGTTCCTTCGGGGGAACCATACTTCTCTCCATCTTGAATAAGTTCCCTTGCCCAGGTTGGCTTTCTCTTGTGGGAGATCGTCATCTGCGAAGGTTCTTGAGATTATATTATGTCATGCTCTTCTAGAATATCCTCATTAGGGGAAGTTATGACTTCTTATGGGTGTTATATATGCACTAAAAACACAGTAAAAACCCTCAATTAAATTGTCAACCCGTGGTAAGTAAACTTAGAGTTGTAGCAAAATATATGCCAAAGGTAGAAGGATGGTAGGAGTATAGTCTAAATAAGGAAGGTAGCTATCTAAGGGCTAATCTATTCAAGCAAAGCTATCTAATGATAAAACCCTACTAATCAAATTGAAACTATGTAACCTAAGTACTTTTGGGCCAAGGATCAATGGATAGTTCTAAGAAAACAAGTAAAAACCCTATGTAAAGCAAACTAGTTCATAACAATAAGATAAAGAAAACTAAATAAGGAGTAACTAACAAAAGAAAACTATTTTAACTTGCCAACCTACATTCAATGAGAAACTACCCTGGGAAAGCAAGTAAATAAACAAGTAAGAAAAGACACCTAACTAACCTAATAAAGAAAGTAAACAAGTAAGCAAAGACAACTATCTAACCTACTAAAGCAATATACAAATAAGCAAGAACAACTAACTAACCTACTAAAGAAAATAGACAAGTAAGCAAAGACAACTAACTACTGCAAGTAATCAAATTAACACTTCTCATTGGACAAGTATCTAGCCTAAGAGGCAAGTGGACTAAATTCTTAATTTGAAAGTATTTCTAATTCATGAAAGGAAAGCTATTTGATCGAAAGAAAGAAGAACTACCAACTAATTCTTAATATATGATAAGCAAACTACCATCTAATCTATCAAAGAAAAGTCTATCTATCCTAATAAAACTATTTTCTAAGCTATGAAAGAAAGAAAGCTATCTCTTTTGATCTATGAAAGTAGGAAAACTATCTCTTATAATCTATGAAAGCAAGAAAACTATTTCTTAATCTATGAAAATGGGAAAACTATCTTTTATCCTATGACAATTCAAATATATTGTTGGTGGTTGTGTGAATGTCTTTGATGTCGGATAATATCTCAATGGCACTTGACAACAAAGGACAATTCAAGCGGTATAAGATCAACACTAATCTCAATGGCAAAGTGAAAGGTATGGATTAAACAATCCAATGAGAATTTAGCCAAGACAAAACAATGTTAGATACCCCGCATATTCATGTATAGACCATCAACAACATAACGAGATCATCATTATACTTCTATACTACATAAGAAAAACTAGATTCAACCATTAACTAAGAAATATAATTGCAATTTAATCCTAGGAAAGGAAATTACATAAATGAAACTATGCTACATCTAGTCTAACAATTCAAACTGCAATAAGAAAAATGCTTAAGAACAGAAATTAAACTATGATATTGAAAAGTAAACTAACAATATACATTAACCAACAACTAATTAAACAAGATCTATATAAAAAGGAGATAAGCAAGCTATAATTAAACTAGAATTAATTCTATCCATCCATCAAATCCCTGTCAAAGAGGACCCAAATAAAAACTTTGTTCTATTCTAATTAAAACTCTATTTTAAACTTGACTATAAAATCATAAATCAAAGCATAATATAACATCTAATTGCGCATGGGGTTAGTCTAGGGAGTTGCAAGTCCGTTCCTAATCTACAAGATCAATGCATGCTAACACATCTCATCATTCTAACCTGCAAAAGAGAATCACAACAATTAAACTACAACAAACTAATTAACACAATAAAAATGCATATACAGAAAATAAAGTGAACAATTAAATTACGAAATGCATAAACAAACACGAAGACAATTACGAGACTGGTGGTGGGCCCCCCAGCAAGTTGTGGTCACTCTCTAAAAGCACACCACGAACTCAACAAGTCGAATTCACCATAAAAAACTCAAAAATGCAGTTTTGGTATAATCTGGCAATGTAAAAACTCAAAACAGAGTAAAATCATTTTTTTGACTATCACACTGACAATTCTAATGCTTAACTTATGTCTGACCACCTCGGTGGTATTTATAATGTTTACAGGCCAAGTGGTTGACAACATGAGGGTTGAACCACTTCTAAATTTGAAAAATTACAATAAATGATGCCCTAACTGATAAAACAGAGTGATCCAATAATCACCCTCTCGAACAACTAAAACTGATTTTTTGGGAGCTCAGTAGCTAGAGGGGGAAAGCATGAACAAAACCCACGTTCCTGATGCGCCCATCACTGGCCACCAATACCATACCGCCAAGTCGCCCTCCATTTTTGTGCAATACACAGTGCTGGACAGAGTGTCGGATCAAGTGTCGGAACAAGTACTGGAAGGAGTGCCAGATCAAGTGCCAGAAGCATAAACATGGTGTGTTTTTGCCCTGTAACACCAGAAAAACGTGAACTAGATCTTGGTAATCATAAAACATGATGAATTATCCTCAATATAATCATTAAACATGAATTACACGTACCTAGTGTCGATCATACCGTTTTATCATGAAATTCTTCAAAAAGCTCCTTTAAAATATGAAAAACACATATGTACATGTGGTAAAAGTGTATAATAACTGTCATAAAAGTGATCATATCTCAGGCCCAACATTACCCCCACACTTACGATTTTGCAGGTCCCACTACAAACAAAAATAAGTTACCCCTCGTGACAAGGATTGCTGAGGATGATCGACTTTGGAAGCTTCTCCTTCTTGCTGTGAAGACTTAGCCTTGTGCCTCTTGTGTTGCTTCAACTGTGCTCTTAGGTTGCAGTTATATTTGGTCATCTCATCGACCAATCGTTGAAGAGAGTTAACTTTTTTTTGAAGGACTACATTGTCATGATGAAGGTGGGTATCTATTGTCTTCCTTTCCTCCAACTGTTGGAGAAGCTGATGGTTTTCCTTTTGTAGCTCCTCTATGGTTGGGGAAAAATCAGTGATCTCTGAGGAAGGATTAGATCCTTTGAGGGATGTGGACAATCTATCATTTTTAGGATCTAGAGTGGGCATGGGTGAAGTAGGAGTGATGGGAGATCGTTAAGGTGAGGTAGGTTCTGATTTTGTTTTCCTTAGTGGCTCTAATCCATCCACATAAACTTCCCTAGGTTTCTCGTGAGGGCTCTCAAGGTCGGAGGACACTTGGATATGATTTGAAGCAGGTGGAGGTTTTTCATAAGGCTTGTCTCTTGTGCTCCGGGTACTCTTCCGAAAGGGTCCTTTTGCAAATCGATTGTCTCCCCTCTTGTTTGTGGGAATGATGGAAAAGGCTTGTTGCATTACTTCTTGGAGCATTTTAGGTGTAGGATCAAGAGAGAGTGAAGACATTGGGGGGTTAACAATAGGCTTCTTTTGGTCTTTGTTCTTGGTCTTTTTACCTGATGAAGAAGTAGGGATATCAACAAGATTTTGGTATTGTTTTGACAAAGAGAGGGTTTGTGCAAAGTTGTTTGGAGTTCTTGGAGAGAGAGGCTTGGATGGAGAGATAGTTTTTAGGCTAAGTGGATTTTTTCTGGTCTTAACTATCAAGTGAGGGTTTGCAAATTGGTAGATAAAGGCATCCCATTTTTTCCCCTGTTTCTCTAGTTCAAAAAGAACGAGAAGTTTGATCAATCCATGTTGTAAGAGACTATTGTGGGGGTTATTCACATTCTTCCTCACTTGAGAGGACATCTTCTCCAAGATTTTGAGAAAATAGAAGGGGAAGTTCAAGGGTTTGTTGAACAGAAAATGAGCCAGCAATCTAAAATGACAAGCTTTGAAAGTAGAGTATCTACCTTCACATGTAATTAACCTTGTGATGACGATGAGGGGATTCATCAATTCCACCTTTATCCACTCCTTAGCATACCCTTTTTCTCCTGAAATGCTTTCAAATTTGGGCTTAAACACCCTGTTATAACTTGAGCGTGGAAATTGGTGATTTTTGAACCATCTATCTCCCATTCTTGGGAGCTTCATGGAAACAACAATGGACTCTTCTGAAACTTCAAAGGTAAGAGACCCTACATGTGTTTTATTACCATCAAAACCGACTACAAATTGCATGGAGAGGACATCATCGTGGCCTTGCAAGCTAGACAAAAATGGCCCCCAACCTGCACGTAAAAA
This sequence comes from Picea mariana, assembly GCA_032191745.1. Taxonomy (NCBI): domain Eukaryota; kingdom Viridiplantae; phylum Streptophyta; class Pinopsida; order Pinales; family Pinaceae; genus Picea; species Picea mariana. Next base: position 16,194 of record JASDQU010305559.1, on the reverse strand, counting down.
CACTTCTTTGCACTATGCAAATTCGGGAATGGAAAACAAGTCTGCATAGGAGGAGGGTTTGTACCTCCTAGGCATTGTGACAGAGGTGAAATTTACCAAGCAAGGGTGTAATCGAGCCAAACAGTGGCACGAATTGGGCACAGGACGAACACGATTTGGACAGGGAACGAATTGGCAAAGATTGGACACGATTTCTTAACACAGGGGAGAGAAAATGGCAAGGGAAAATGAGATAATAGAGTGCCCAGCCCGATTTTGAATGCATATATAGTGGAGTAGGTTACCCACATGTGCGCACGAGCTACCATGTGTGAGAATTTTGAATTCGATGGCTCATTTTTTAGGCATGTAATGATGTGTGGTTAGATCAATGTCCAAGTCTTTTGACTTGGACATTTGATCATAAACATATGAAGTATATTTAATCAATGCCTGCAACTAATTCAATTGAATGTAATTGATTTTCAGTTACCTGGAATCTAGGAAAATTACTGGTGTGCAATTCACATGGCACTTCATTCGGCACCTCAAACGACATCTCATATGGCACCTCATACGGTACTTCATCTGGTACCTCTGTGTTAAGTGCATTTTCACCTCTTATAATGGATAGCCTGCAAATTTGAAGTGTTTTTGACAATAACAATAGTTAATGAGCATAGGCAGAATGCTCCATGCTCACTCAATATTCTTGCATATGACATATAATGTCAAAAACCTACAATGAACAGGTTATAGTGTAACGACCCTGCTTAAATAGACATATAGGATTATTAATTATAATTAATTTAATAATCTAACTGTCCTCAAAGATTAGCTAAACAATAATTATTTCTTAAAATAACATTTACTAATTAATTATTATTAATTAGTTATTCATGATTGTCAATGATTAATTTAAGTATTAATTAACTCATTAATTAATAAGGAAAAGAAATAAAAGGAGGATAATAAACTATATTGTTAAATTAAGTTACGTATCCAACAAGGGATAACATATTAACTACATGAGGATAAAATAATAGAGGGATAAGGGGCATTAATGGTGGGAGGACAAGAAGGTAATAAATGGGTTAGGTAGGGAGTAAAGGAGGGGAAAGTCGGTGAAGGAGGGATAAGGAGGGGAAGGAGGTTGACGGGAGGTCATTCTACGGGAGGTGGGGGATGGATTTTGGGAGATCTGGGATTTGCAGAGAGAAGTGAAATTTTGGGGTGGGATTGTATCAGTCAGGCACCGGGCTTGCTGGAGGTTTTGGGCACGGGGGCCAGGATATCCCTATGATATCCTGGAGCTAGGAAGTTACCTAGTTGGTAGGGAGGAACTAGGTTTTGGGCAGTGTTTTGCAGCAGCAATCAAGGAGGCAAGCGACGGACAAACGGAGGATTATTAGCATCAGACTTAGGTAATTATTTAAAATTATGCATTGTTGTATTATGTTAGAAAGATTTATTATTCATTGTAAAATTTAAGCTACGGAAGTTACTATTATGAAGATTATTATGCTGTTATGAAATTACTGTCTTATTATGAAATAAATTGACGTTTAATTTATTTGGCCCCTACATTTGGTATCAGAGCTTTTGTTTGAAATCTGGGCCTGAGGGCCAAAACTCCAAGATCTAACTCCATCTACGCCTAACCTGCAAACCAAACACATAAATTTTAAAACAAATATAAAAATAAATGCAATACGAATTGAAAATGTAAAAACAAAATTTACCAAGCAACTAGGGCTGTTACAATTATTTCTGCATCTGATCTCTTTGCAACTTCTGATGAAACCCTCCTAGAAGACTAAATTAAAAAAAAAAATAGGAAGTAGATTCTATGGTTTTCTACTCTTTCTTTGAAACTGGCAAAAGCACATTAAGAGCAATTCGCTGGAACTTGTTCAGATTTAACTTCCAATCCATAAATATGAATAAATCAAGCTTAATCTAAGGGTAAATTTGTGGCAATTATTTCTAAAGTTTAACCTTGAACCAAGAAGAAAACGAAACTAATTCCATGATAAATATCCACACCAAATTTTCGTAATAATTTCAATATTATAACCTTAAACAAGAAAATACGGGAGAAGAAATTCCAAGTGAGTTTGCCCCAATCATTTTAGCAATAAACCCCCCCCCCAAAAAAAAATATGGGATAAGGAATTCCAAGCTATATCGGGGCGGGAAGAAGCTCAACTCTAGTTTTGGTTCAGAAGAGAGGGGAAAAGAGAACCTTCCATGGTTGTTAGCGGCAGTCTAAGGTTACATTTGAATAGCAGTTCAGTGGAATCCTTATTATCATCCGCTAGCGGGAAAGGAAAAGAGTTCAACCTTCCTTGCACATGGTTTGACTGGCATTAATTGGGGTAAGAAGGAAGAGAGTTTGTCCAGAGAGCTTTAAAAAAATGAACGCCTGATTAGGGTTGTTGCAAGAATGGGTGCTAAGGCAAAAATGGATATTCCAGTATATGAAGGAAACCTGGATGATGAAGATCTTCTAGACTGGATTAGAGCTCTGGACACATATTTTGACTATGAATATGTTGAGGAGGAAAAAAAGGTCAAACATGTTGTCACAAGATTGAAAGGACATGCAGCATTGTGGTGGGATGAGCTACAAGCTGACAGACGCTACAAAGGCAAGAAAAAGATCAAGAGTTGGGATAGGATGATCATAAAGATGAAGGTGAAATTCATTCCCATGGATTACCAAATTACTCTGTTTTGGAGAGTGCAAAATTTGAGACAGAAGCTGATGTCAGTAAAGGAGTACACTGAAGAATTCTACAGGCTGAACATTAGGGCAGGTCATCACGAAAGCGATGATGAAAAGGTTGCTAGGTACATGAATGGTATGAGATACAACATTCAGGATGAGATGAGCATGATGACCATCTGAATGGTGGAAGATGATTATCAGATGGCTCTAAAATATGAAGAGAAGTTGAGCTGAAAACAAGGTCAAAGAGGCCGAGGCAAAAGTCAGCCCAGAGGCAAATCAGTTGCCCAGGATAGAAATAAAAAACCCGAGGAAGAGTGGAAGAAACCTCAAACTCAAACTAAGAGAGGTGAAATCTCACAGAGAGGGCAACATATCAAACAGAGAGGCTAGTATGTTGATGGAAACATTTTTCCTCATACCAGAGGTAGAGGTAGAGGAAGAGGTGGAGTGGTGAAATGCTTCACGTGCGGAAAGAATGGACATAAATATTATGAGTGTCTAGACAGAAAGAAAGAAGGTGGTGAAACTCACATTTGTGAAGAACAAAGGTGGAATGTTGAGGCGGAAGATGTTGAAGGTGGAAGATCGTTGATGATGCAAAAAGTTCTCTTAACACCAAAGAAGGAGGTGGAGAGTTCGGTCCAAAGGAACATACTTTTTCGGACTTCTTACAAGACCAAGGACAGGGTATGCAAAGTCATCGTGGACAGTGGTAGCACAGATAATCTCGTTTCTATAGAGATGGTAGAAAATATGGAGTTGGAGACTATTGAACATCCAAGTCCATACAGAGTTTCATGGCTACAAAAAGGACATCAAGTAAATGCCGCTAAACAATGTTTAGTTGAGTTTAAAATAGGTGGATATAAAGATGAAATACTCTGTGATGTTATTCCCATGGATGTTTGTCATCTATTGTTGGGTAGACCATGGCAATATGACAGAAATTTGATTCATGATGGGAGGAAGAACACATACACCCTAGAGAAGAATGGAAGAACTCACATGTTTCTTCCAATCAAAGATAAAGAGGTGAAACCTGAAGTAAGCAACACTGTACTTCTCATGAGTGGGAAGGAACTTCTTACAAAGGTTAAGAAGAAGGAGGAACCACAATTCATTATGGTCAGGAAGCCTAAAATTGTTTTAACCATTACAAGGGTAGATGATTTACCGGAAGAGGTTCAGGAGCTGTTGGAAGAGTTTGTTGACATAGTAGTGGACGAACTACCTCATTCGTTACCACTAATAAGAAGTGTGAGTCATCATATTTACCTCATACCTAGAGCTAGTTTACCAAATAAAGAATCATACAGATTGACACCGCAGGAGAATGAAGAAGTCAAAAGACAGGTCCAGGATTTAATGGACAAGGGGTTGATTAGAGAAAGCTTGAGTCCATGTGTTGTTCCAATAGTGCTCAGTCCGAAGAAAGATGGAGGCTGGAGGATGTGTACTGACTCAAGAGAGATCAACAAGATAACCATCAGGTACAAATTTCCATTGCCAAGGATGGATGATTTGATGGATTGCTTGAGTGGAGAAATTTTTTTTTCAAAGATTGATTTGAAAAGTGGATATCACCAGATTCGTATGAGAAAAGGCGATGAATGGAAGACAACCTTCAAGACCAATGAAGGGTTGTATGAATGGCTTGTTATGTCATTTGTCTTAACAAACACACCAAGTACTTTCATGAGGCTGATGAATGAAGTCCTGAAGGATTTCATCAGAAAATTTTTCATTGTGTATCTCAATGACATATTGATTTTCAGTAAAACAAAGGCAGAGCATCTGAAACATTTGGCTATAGTAATGAAGAGGCTACAACAAGAGAAGCTGCTAATAAACATGAAGAAATCCTCATTCATGAAGACAAAGCTCATTTATTTGGGTTTTGTTATTTCTGCAGATAAGTTGAGGATGGATCTAGATAAGGTGGAGGT
>JASDQU010305558.1:42454-56765 GCA_032191745.1 Picea mariana | reverse complement strand
TTCACCAATTTAAAATCCCTCCTCATTGAACTTAATGCATGTGGATTCACGAAAGGGGAAGAACAACTCATCCTTTCAATTCTCTCGAAACTAGGCCCTGAATATTCTGTATTTGTGTCGTCTTTTCAAGCATCTAAATTGACTCAGGAAAAATGGAAAATGTCTCCATTGAATGATTTAATTGTAGCATTGAATCAAGAGCAAGCTAAGTTATTCCAAATGGGTGCCATCAAGTGTTCCAAGAACCAATCACTTGCGGCTACTAATGCTCCAAAGAGTAGTGAAAAAGACAAGGAAAAAGGAACGGGTAAATTTCCTGAATCGAAGAAGGAGAGATTCGCACAATCTTCAGAGAACTCTTCTAAGCCTAAGGGTAAGAAGAAGAAGAAGAAGGAAAGAACACTTTTCAGCTACTGTTCCAAAGGTTTTCATCCCAAAGAAAATTGCATGAGGAAGACTATCGATGAGATGGCTAAGCAATTGCAGCAGCACAATCTCACGGTGCCCGAAAATGCAAAGAAAGATAATAACAGAATGGGAGGGACAGCNCAGATGAATTTTCCTCCATCGAAGAAAGCACCAGATCCCCAATTTACTTGGGAGATGCCACACCCGCAAAGGTGTGCGAAGAAGGAATTGTTGATCTTGAAGGGGGCTGCTTCACAAATGTGCTTCATGTTCCCTCGCAGTCCGCAAATATTCTCTCAATATATCAGATCACTCATTATGGCTCTAGAAGGAAGGTGGAGTTCACTCTGGACTCTACAGTGATTACCGACATTTCCACAGGCTCACAACTTGCACATGGAATTGCAAATCACGGTTCTCGTTTGTATTTCTTCTCCCACTTTGTTCCTAAATCTATTAGCACTATATTCCTGTCACAATCTAATTATATCAGCAGGTTATGGAATGAAATATTTGTCCATCTAAACTATAAGTACTTGCATCAACTCAGCAAGGAAAACATGGTTGAAGGATTGCCAGCTATTAAATTCACAAGCAGTGTATGTCAAGGATGCATTCTTGGCAAGCATCCAGAGAAAAAGTTTGAAAAATGGAAGGCATGGAGAGCTTCTTCACCTCTTGGGATGATTCACAGTGACATTACAGGCCCATTCCCGCAGCCTTCAATCAGTAAGGCTCGATATGTACTCACCTTCATAGATGATTTCTCTCGCTTTACTTGGGTATTTTTTTTTAAATTAAAATAGGAAGTATTTGAATGCCTTATAGAATTTAAAGCACTTGTTGAGAATGAGGCTGGGTGTAACATTAATATACTCCGTACTGATAATGGGGGGGATTATGTCAACAAATATGTGTAGCAACTTTGTATTGATGCAGGTATACAACTACAACACACAGTGCCATATACACCACAGCAGAACGGTGTTGTAGAGAGGAAAAACCGGTCCTTAAAAGAGATGGCAAATTGTATGCTACAGTCGAAATCATTAGCTCCCAAGCTATGGGTTGAAGCTATTAATTGTGCATCATACATTCAAAATCGAGTTCCTCACAAATCACTCAAAGGAACCACTCCTTTTGAATGTTGGACCGGTAAGAAACCGAAAGTGTCGCACTTTTGTATTTTTGGTTCACGAGCATGGGCTCACATTCCGACAGATAAGAGGAAGGATTTGGAGCCTCAAAGTGTTCAATGCATATTTTTTGGACATCCTAAAGGTGTCAAAGGATATATATTTCTGGACTCTCACACTGAAAAGTTCATTCTAGCTCGAAGTGTGAAGTTTGAAGAAGAATCACTACATGATTTTTCAGAAGACCCTGCCGAGGAATCGCTTGTTGTCACTGATGAGGAGGAGTCAGAAACTTCTTCGAGCACTTCAAAACAGCCATCAGAGCAGCCTTTTAGTTCTGACATAGAGGATGAGGAGCAGGTCATGGCTTCTCCAACTCATTTTCCAACTTGGGCAAACAAAACCCTGCAAGATGCGGGTGAACTAGTCGGTGGTCCTGCGGATACAAGAAGGACTAGATCACAGTTTTTTGGGGCTCCTCAAGCCATGGCTGCCACAGAAACTTTTATTCCCATACATTGCTATATTTCACTTGGTTCAGATCCAAATTCACACTCTGAGGTTGCAAACATCTTCACCAAGTCCTTCACTGAAAAGAAATTTTCAGAACTGAGAGTTATGCTTGGAGTGGTGGAGACAACTGAGTAGGTCACTTTTGGCCACTCAGCATTTTTTTCCTCTTTTTTTGGGGGGGGTTTCCCACGAGTTTTTCCCTCTTTCCTCTTTTCATGAGGAGTTATTTTATGTAATGAGTACCTAAAATGGCCAAGTTGTTGGGACTCAAATTTTTTTGTCATTACAGTTAGGCTTAAGGGGGGTGTTGGAGAATAACCCTAACTTACATTAGTTTATACCTAGCTTAGACTCCTAGATCTTGGTTAATACATTCATTTACACTTTATTTCACCTAATTTTTCCACATAGGGAAGAAGGGCACCTCATCCCTAGATTTTAGGGAAAACTGCTAATTTTAGATCAAGACTCAACTCCTGGTTCTTGATTTTCTCGATTTATTATTGATTTTCTTGATTTATTCATGATTTATTCCAACTCCCCCATGCAAAAACTCATCTATTATTGGGTAATTTTCACCTCCTCTTTGAGTGAGATATTTATTTCTTAATTAATTATTTTTTCCATTACTATTATTAGTAATTATTATTTCGGGTCAGTTAAGTGAGTTGGAACTGCTTCTTTTGTCAATTAAGTGATCTTAAGTGAGCTAATGCAAATCACTTGACTATTGTGGACATTAATGAGTGTTTGACATGTATATTTAGTGGTCTAGGTCGAACTATGTGGTCTCCCTTAGCTTATGACACCTATTTTAGCTATTTCTATCTTTTTTTTACTAGAATTTCTATGTTGGAAATTCTATATATTCACCTCCTCTCTTCTTTTTGAGGATGGTTTCTCATGTATATTCATTTTTGATTAATATAATTCTCTGATTTATGGAGCAAAAACTTTCTCTCATCTCTTAAATTTCATCAAATTGTTTGTGTTCAATTTAACTAGAATTCTAGATTTATCAGGGTTTCTACAGGAATTCTACGCACCTTCCCTAACATATCCTCATTGATGATGACCCACTCTGGGATGTCGAGCATCACCAATGGATAATTGGAATCCTTCTTCAATGTGATTGGTATGACATCATCCTTCCTCGATGGAATGTAGTCTTTAGGAAACTTTGGCTCTGATGACTCCTCAAACTTTGGTGCTATTGTCTCTGCTCTCACTCTGTCTTTCTTTCGTACGGACGTTGTTGCCTTTAGTGGTGCCATATCTATAATATGGTTACTAGAAAAAACTGCTTCGGCTCTGTGGTTTTTCTTAGGATCTCTAACACGACTCTCAACTCTCTCTTACTCACATGCAACTCCAACTAACAATGACCAATGTTTGTCGACCTTCCACGAATTTTGTACCCCTTCACCAGTTGTCCATTCACCTTGCTGCAAGAATTAACTATCAAATCCCTTGTTCATTCAATACTTTCTTTAAAGCTACATTAATTCCAAATCCTTCGCTATATTTTTTCCTTGACTTGACAGGCTGTCACGATCTCCACCGACTTTTTCACTTTATGATGACGTGTCTTCGTGATGTGTTGTCATTACGACTTTTGAACCGCCATTTTTTCTCTTTAATGTCGTTTAACAATATCTCTATATCCTCATCCTCACATTTTTTATGGCTTACTCATTCGCTTACTACACAGGTTGTGCTTATGTGCGTAATTTTCTTCTTATGCACGATTTCTTTTATCTGCGCAACACTCACTTCTTCTATGCACTTACTTTCATTATAATTTAATTTTTTTCTTGTTTTTCCTTTGTTTTTGTTTTTGTTTTTATTTTTCCACTTTTTATTTATTTTATTTTTTCCTACTATAGTACAAAGTTTCTTGTATGGTTCACACTAGTGCATGAACGATCTGTCGTCCCTATATATTTTCAGCTGACTTTCATTCACCAGTCCTCCCAAGACTTCGATCTTCAATGTTTCTAGCTGCACAACACCTGCTTCTGTCACATACTTGATCACGTATGGACCCAACCAATACATCCTAAAATTCCCTAGGTGTTGCATGAACTTGTTCTCATAGAGAAACACTAAGTCTCCCACTTAAAACCTTTTGATCCAGGTGGATATTAGTGGCCACCCACCTATTCCAACTGGCTCCTCTTGACAGTTTTTAGTTTAGCATGTTCTTCTGTAATTTTTTGTAATTGTGGATTCTACACTTCTGGGGTTGTCTGAAGCCCTACACATATTCCAGGTGGATATTGGTGGCCTCCCACCCAATCCAAATGGTTTATTTTTGAATTTTTCATGTCAATACATCTTTTTGTACTTCCAAGGTCGTTTTGGGGCCCTAAAAAATGTTTTTTCGTCTTGCCATAGTCAAACTATAGATGGAGTCAAATTTTGATGGCATAATTTGTAGCTCTCGAAAATAAATTTCCAATGGGCTATCACATGCCCAAAACAGAGGTTGTATGCAAACGTTATGACCCCGGGAAGTTGAGGTACCAACTTACCCATCGGGGCCCACATAAATTTTGGCATTTCATCTCCTAGGGTTAGGTTTCTGGATGTGTAGGGTTTTTTCATTCATGAGTAATGTTAAAAGGGCCTATGGATCCTCATTGTAATCATTTTTCTACTCATACAGATGCACGTAGTAGCCACATCTCTTCTTAGAGATAACTGCCACCATTCGAGCAAGTTGTCTTCAGTTCTGCAGTTTTACAGTTTCATCCCATTTTATTTGTTCAATAGAAGTTATTGCTCACTGGATATCTATTGTTGGTTTTCTTATATATGTGTTATTGTATTCAGTTTGTTATTCCTTTTGTTTCACTCATAAATTTGGATCAGTGGTATCATTGTGATCTGCTCTTCATTTATTTTTCTCCGTGCATGTCCCCGATAAGATATGGGTACAAGAAGTTGTGAATCGAACCAGTCGAGCCTTTGTAAGATCAACCATGATGATCCTGACAACAACCCATGGGGGACGATAAGAAATATTATGGAGCAGGAGATCCTTTTAAAAATTTTCTCAAGGAAACCCTTGCATGACAAAGGAACGGAATGATGGACAACTTTGCACATATCCTTCAGCAGCTGCCCACAGGAGACGCATATTCATCAAATGGCCATGCAACCCCCTTCAAGGTACAAGTAAATTTTTATATTCCATTATTTGAAGGACTGATAGATGCAAATGTTGTAGATAAATGGTCGAATGTGCTCGAAGGGTTTTTTCGGTCCACGATTTTTCCGACAGGGAAAAGATTACTTTTTCACTCCTCAAGGCCATCCCCCATGTTAAGGACTGGTGGGATACTCACTATGAGAAAATATCCATAGAGGAATATTAAATATTTGCAGTCACCCCCACATGGGATTCCTTCAGGGATTCCATTAAAGAAAAATACTACCATGTTGGAAGCTACGAGGACCAGTACACAAGATGGACCACACTGCGTCAAGAAAGGGACCAAACAGTACCATATTTCACCAATGTTTTCCATACCCTGGGCACCAAATTGGGTATCAAAGACTCTGAATGACATATGGTTCTCAAATACCATGGTCTTCTGCATAGATACATTCAAACAAAAATGGATTTTCTGGACATCACATCATTAGGTGTCGATTATAGATATGTTGTCAAGATCGAGTAGAAATTTAAGCAGAAGAAGCAAGAGTTTGGATCTGCAAACTCCTCACAGTTGAAGTAGGGTAAAGGTGGCCCCAACCCACAAAACAAAGGACAGAGAAAATATGGTCGCTCTCAGGACAACCAGTCCAAGCCGCAACCCAATAAGGGTAATGAGAAGTCGAAGAAGGACATGAGAAAATGGTGTGAATACCATAAAATCCCTTGGCACAACACTGAAGAATTTCGCTCCAAGAAATCATTGGTGGTCGAGATGAAATCTTTTGAGTCATAGGTAGATTCTGACTCTGATTCAAATATAGAAAGTGGGAAGTGGATCATCGATTTCGAACCTAGTTCCATTGTCACTACCACCAAATTCCACCAAGCGAACCAGAAGAACCAGAGGAAGGGGAATGCCTCTTTCACTCACATATGTGGGTAAAGGGGACTCCACTACATTTCATTGTTGACAGTAGCAATCAGAAGAACTTGATTTTAGCAGATATCGTCAAGCAGTTGGACCTGTTGATAACACCACACCCATAGCCCTACACCATTGGTTGGCTTCACCAAGGATGAGATCTTCACATCAGCCAACAATGTCGTCTTCCCTATAGCATCAAGCCCTTCAAATACGAGGTATTGTGTGATATTTCTCCCCTTGAATTTTGTGATGTTCTTTTAGGCCAGCCATATTTGTGGAAGCGACATGTTGTGTATGAGTCTAGACCACGTAGTGTTATTAGTTTTTTGGGTAGAAAATTGTATAGGATACTAAAGGTAGTGTCGCCTACCGTTATTTCTTTAATTTCTGCTAAGCAATGCAGTAAGGTCATTTCACAGACCAAGAAGTTCATCTTATTTGTGATCTATGCTCGTAGTAAGTAGAATATCACTTCCACATCTATGACCTCTACAAAAAACCTCTCTTTGCAGCAGAAGAAAGTGGATGGGATCATGGAAGAGTACAGATACATATTCTCCTCACCCACCAGGGTACCGACAGACTTCCAAGTCAAGCATCCAATTGATCTAACCCCTGGTGCATTGTTTCCTAATGGACCAGTCTATCATCACTCGCTGATGGAAAATGACAAAATCAAGCACTATATCCAAGATCTTCTTCAAAAGGGGCACATCTGACCCAGCTCCTCCCCTTGTGGAAGCCTAATTGTGCTAGTGCAGAATAAAGACGAGACCTGGCAACTCTACATTGATTATAGAGCATTAAAAAAAATCATAGTCAAGAACTGATACCCAGTTCCCTGAATTGATCACCTTCTTGACCAACTCAAGGGGGGGAATTTCTTCAACAAGATTGACCTAAATTTTGGCTACCACTAGGTTCCCATCGAACCAACTTATGTATGGAAGATAGATTTCAAATCTAAATAAGGTCTCTTCGAATCATTGGTCATGCCCTTTGGCTTAACAAATGCACCAACAACTTTCATGAGATTGATGGATGATGTATTGAGACCCTTCACCAACTCTTTTATGGTGGTATATCTGGATGACATCCTCATATTCAGTAGAACTTGGGAGGAGCACATGCAGCATATTCAGTAGGTTTTGGGCACTCTACAATAGCACAATCTATATGCCAACTTGGAAAAATGTTCCTTTGGCATGAACAAGGTCCAATACTTGGGCTACAATATTAATGAGAATGGGGTACATGTGGATCTAGCTAAGATCCAATTCATTTGTGACTAGACAGCCCCAACCACACTAACTGAGCTTTGGAGATTCTTGGGACTTGCCAAATTCTATCAAATGTTCATGTTGGGATTCTCCCATATTGCATGGGCCCTCATCCAAGTAACCAAGGGTGGTGGCAAGGCAAAGTTCACATGGGGCAGGCACAACAACAAGCATTTGATTATGTGAAGCATCGCTTATGCTCAGCTCTAGTATTCTCCTTACCTAATCTACAACAATCGTTAGAGATTGAGACTGATGCCTCTGACTATGATGTAGATGCAGTTCTCACTCAGCATGATCATCCAGTAGCATACCATAGTGATACACTCTCATATATTGTTCGGAAATACCCCACCTATGACAAAGAAATGTATTCCATTGTGCAAGCATGTCGTCAATGGAAACATTACATTTTGGGAAAGGATACAATCATCCACATTGATCACAAGCCTCTGCAGTTCATACAGACATGGGGGAAGTTGCAGAACAACTTCCATCAAAAGTGGTCCACATACCTACAACAGTTCTATCTCAACATAAATTATAAAACAAGAAGCACAAATCATGTCACCGACTTCCCTAGTCGCCCTCCCATTGTTTCACTCACAACAGTGCTCCATTCCTATGAGAATGAGGCATCTGAGTGGCCCTAACTTTATCAGTGTGACCTTGACTTCACCACCACCTATCATCTCTTGGATACAGGAGTGAATGTCACCAATTTTCACATCCAGGATGGACTGTTATTCCATTTGGGCCACCTTTGTGTTCCGATAAGCGAGTGTGCAAAGTTGATTTGGGAGGCTCACTACAGTTGGATGGAAGGAAATTTTGGCATGGAGAAAATTATTCTCATTCTACATAAACATTTTTATTGGTCGAAACTTCGACACAATTTCACAAGTATATCAGATCTTGCACTGTATGTGTCATTTCCAAGCCAGCCATCAAGAATCAAGGCTTATACACCCCTCTTCCCACTCCCGAGAGGCCTTGGGAATCCATCTCTATGGATTACATGTCTAACCTTCCATTCACCAAGAACGGAAATGATTGTGTATTTGTGGTGGTTGATAGGTTTTCGAAGATGGCCATTATCACAGCCTACAAGAAGAGCATAACAGCGGCAGATACTGCCAAGCTCTTCTTCAAACGGGTGTGGGTCCATTTTTGGATACCACATACTATCACCTCATATTGGGACAACAGGTTACTCAACACATTTTGGTCGAGTCTATGTTCATTGTTGGACACCAAGCTCAATAAATCCACTCCTTTCCACCCCCAAACCGATGGTCGAACAGAGGTCGTCAATCGGATGCTTGTGCAGATCCTATGCATGTACAACTCTAAGCATCTTCATATATGGGATAAGAGTCTTCCCAATGTTCAGCACAGCTACAACAGGGCTCTCCATAGCTCCACCGGCCATAGCCCATTTCATGCGGGGCTTGGATTCTAACCCTTACATCCCATTGATGTTGCACTACGTCTTGCAACCACATAGGAAAAATATTCCCATGTTCATTTTGAGGCTGACAAAGCCACTAGATTCATTGAGAAGATATAGCACATCCACCAATAGGTCCATGAGATTTTGCATAAATCCAATGCTAAGTACAAGACACGCCATGATCAACACTGGGTACCACACCAGTTTCAGGTGGGAGACAAGGTCTGGTTACATTTGTAGAAAAAGTAATTTACAGGGCCCCCTCGAAAGCTACACCCACTTTGCTATGTTCCTTACACTATCACCAAGGTTCTGGGTAGCAATGCTTTTGAGCTCAACACTCCATCCTTCCTTAGCTTACACCCAGTGTTCAATGTGGACCTCCTTCGGCCATATTTTCCACCATTATTAGACACTCAAATATCATAGAACAATTGACACCAACATATTTCAACCTTGAATACATCGAACAAGCATCCATTGATCAGATAGTGGACACACAGGTCAAGGGAACTTGCCAGCATAGGATCCATCTCTATCAGGTTTTCAAGGCAGGGAATCTCCTACACCAAGGAAAGTGGCTCACGTGGGGCCAAATTCAGCAGAAGTTTCCTCACCTGATGAGGGAACTCAACGCAATGGATACCATTGCTTCCTAAGGGGGGAGGATTGATCCAGGTGGGTATTGGTGGCCACCCACCTATTCCAACTGGATCCTCTTAACAGTTTTTAGTTAAGCACATTCTTCTGTGATTATTTGTAATTGTGGGTTCTACACTTTTGGGGTTGTCTAAATCCCTACATAGCTTCCAGGTGGATATTGGTGGCCGCCCACCTAATCCAACTGGCTTATTTTGGAAGTTTTCATGTCAGTACATCTTTTTGTACTTCCAAGGCCATTTTTGGGCCCTAAACAGTATTTTTTTGGCTTTCCACAATCAAACTATAGACAGAGTCATAGTTTGAAGGCATAATGTGTAGTTATTGAAACGACCTTTCCAACGGGCTATACCGCACCTAAAACAAAGTTCGTATGAAAAATCTACGACCCTAATAAGTTGAGGTACCAACTTACCCATCAGGGCCCACATAACTTTTGGTGTTTCATCTCCTAGGGTTAGGTTTTTGGATGTCTAGGGTTTTGGAATTCATGATTAATGTTAAAAGAGCCTGTGGAGCCTCATTGTAATCATTCTTCTTCTCAGACAAATGTGTGTAGCAGCCACATCTCTTCTCAGAGATAGCTACCACCATTCGAGCAAGTTGTCTTTAGTTCTACAGTTTTACGGTTTCAGCCTATTTTATTTGTTTAATAGAAGTTATTGTTCATTGGATATCTGTTGTTGTTCTTTGTATCTCTGTGTTATTGTATTCATTCTGTTATTTCTTTCGTTCCACTCATAAATCTGGATCAACTTTTTTGTTTAATATGCATATCATGCCATGATTTTTCTCTTGCATTCTAGACTTGTTGATGGAATCTTGTGACAAATCAGCCTTCCTCAAGCTGCAAAAATTGTGACAATCTTTCCTCTACTGCACCAGAGTCCAAAATATTTGTAATCACTACAACGCACAAAATTGGCACAATAAATTTCATTGGAATTACTGCTGCTTTCCCATATACCAACCTTAAAGGTGTCTATCCCATCAAATTTTTACTTTTAGTTCTATATGCCCATAATACTGCAAGGATCCTTGAGTCCCAATCATCCCTTCCTATGTTTCAGATCTTGGTCAGAGCATTCTCTAAAATTTTATTGAAGGATTCTACTGTCCCATTTTCCTAAGGGTGATACGGCGTGCTCCTATGATAGTGAATTTGAAACTCCTCATCCAATGATGCAATTGTCTTATTCAGGAAGTTTGTTCCTTGATTACTCAATAGAATGTGCGAGCATTCAAATATTGTAACGACATTCTCAAACAAAAATTGTGCAGTAGTATTCACACTGCAGTCTATGACTGATGTTGCTTCTGCCCATCTAGTCAAATACTATGTCGCAGTGATTATATGTCTAGCTCTTGATCTCCTGGCTAATGGATTGATCGGTCCAATGAAGTCTATCACCCATTTCTCAAAAGCCTCCATTGTAACTTGTGGATGTAAGGGCATCTAATCCATTCTATATTCCTTTCCAACCCTTTGAAAAACATCACATGCCTGGAAATATTCCTTAGCATCCTTGTGAAGTGTGGGCCACCAAATCCCTACGCACAAAAAAAAATCCACAGTTGCTTTACCTGTGTAGTGTCTTCCTGCAATCCCTTCATGTTCTTTTGAGAGTATTGTTGGCCTTTCATGATGTAACACACATCATCTTAATATCCCATATTCACCTAACTTGTATAATTTCCTTATTTGATCATGTGTTGCCTTAACCACTAACTATTTCTTTTGTGCAACTCTCATGTTCAATGGAGTCATTCATATACTTAAGAATTGCACAATGTTTGTAAAGTATTCATCCACCATTCGAATTGCAAATAAATGTGCATCCTTTAAACTACCATCTAGGTTCCCTACATCCTCGACTGATAGAATGTGTGATAAGTGATAGAGTCATGCATTCAATTTACCCAGCTTAATGATGACTTCAAAGTCATATTCTTGCAACAAAAGTAGCCATCTGCAAATTCTCCCCCCCCAACACTGGCTTGTTCACTAAGTATCTTAGTGTAGAGTGGCTTGTATACATCTTGAAATGAGAACCCAACAAATAATGTCTAAACTTCTACAGTGCATACACCATTGTCAATCCCTCTCGTTCTTTCCTAGCATAGTTTTTTTCTATTGCTGACAACTTCCTACTTGCAAATGCAATTGGATGGTCTAACTTTCCTTCTCTTGGCTGAGATAATACAGTGCCCAAATATATGGATGATGAATCCACATGAACATGAAATTCCTTCTTCCAATCTGGGAATATCAAAATTGGCGCAGTCACAAACTTATGCTTTAATGTATCCAAACCTTTCCGAAAGTCCTCATTCCATTGGAATTTAGCTTCTTTCTTCAACAACTTCTCCATTGGTGTTGTAATATGTGCATATCCCTTGATGAACTTCCTGTAGTATCATGTATGTCCCAGGGTTTCGCTTAACTGTCTTACTGATGTAGGTGGTTGTAAGTCCAAAATTATTGCAATCTTGGCAGGGTCCACTAGTGAGCCTTGCTTACATACAACATGGCCCAACAAAATTCCAAAAGGTGCATAGAAAATACATTTCTTCAAGTTCAATGAAATATGACATTGTCTACACCTATCCAACATTAATCTTAGTACTTCTATGTGATTCTTCAAGAGACTAAACATAGTCCAGTCATCTAAATAAACTTAAAGGAACTTATGAATAAATTCTTTAAAGGATATGACCACTACTCTTGAGAAAATTGCAGGTGCATTCTTCAACTGAAAAGGCATCAGTGTGTATTGGTAACTTCCCCGCTTTGTTGCAAAAGTAGTCTTATATTTGTCTTCTCGTGCAATCTTTATCTGGTGATATCTTGAGAATTCATCCGTGAAGGAACATGCCTCTTTCCCCCTACATTCTCTAGCACTTCATCTATAAAATGTAATGAAAATAGATCATGCATACATGCATCATTTAGCTTTCTTAGGTCTACACAAATTTTTATTCCCCTTGTTTTATTATCGTGTACTACCATTGGACTTATCCACTCTGATTCCACCACTGGTTCAATAATTCATGCTTCAAACATTTTGTCTATATCTACCTTTACCTTCTCTTTATACTTCAGATTCATTCTATAGGGTATTTGTATTACTGGCTTAGCATATGGTTTCAAAGGGATCTTCATTTCTCCTAGCTCGCCAACTATCCCTTTCATTTCTACAACCGTGGTTGGGAATAGATCCTAATACTCACATTGTAAGTCTGCAATTTTTTCCACAGTTTCAACACCCCAGTAGTCTCCTATCTGCGCAAAATTTGGGTTCTCTTTTGTCCTAATTTTTACCTTACGCATCCTTAGTGGTTGTGCATGTGCAATAGATTCAAGCTCTATACATTCCACTGCATGTTTCCCCTCAGTTTTAGGTATTTGTATATTTCTTGGATCCTCCTCGTCCTGATCTTCTTCAGCCACATTATAGCATTCCATCAGTTCATGAATTGTCATAGAAGTTATATGAGCACTACACACAGGTACTATATCCATCATCCCTTCTTCCGGAAACATATTGGTTCTAATGGCCTGCAAAGTTGCATCTACCAATGGGGATTCATCTTCAAAAGTAAATGTTACCTTAAACCTTTCAGTTAGTTCGTTCCAATCTGTGGTTTCTCTGTGCATTTCTAGTTTCAAGTACTAGTTCTTTGGGATCGTATCCATTGTATGTATGAAATTATGAGTCAATTCCTTCTTCGATATCGAACTCCATATCTTTATGCACTATGCAATGTGATATGTTGTGTTACTTGCTCATGTATATTTTTGCACAGTATATTGAACCTCGGTACCAAATCTAACTTGCATTAATATTTTACACAACGACCAGTATTTATTCATCTTTATGTGAAGCCCGCCATCGAGCTGGAGTGGCTTTCAAGACAACATCCAATACCAACATTTTTTGTTGTTTAGGAATCTACAACTCAAGCGCCTTTACAAAAGAATTTATATCAGTCAACTCGTCATACTTGGGTGGGTCACATAACTTTGTTCCAATCCAGCGCAATGATCGAGTAATGCGGGCACACCATCTGGTTGATACTTCATGCATCCTTTTCTACCAATGTTCCAGGCCTTCCTCTGAGTCTGACGTACATGAGCGATTGCTTCTCCAACTTACAGTGCCATATGCAGTCATATTAACGTAGTCATCCATTCGCACAATCATATTATATAGGTTATTGATTTCATTCCCTTTTGTTGGCTCTATGTACCTCTTTCCTTCTGTTAGATCTAACAATGCATTAACCTTAAAGTCCTCTACTTCAAATATCATTTCCTTTTTCTTCAGATTAATAATTGCTTGATTGTCAAAGGCCCATTCAAGCCCCATTAGCATTAGGTATGGATGATTATTATCCACAATCTCAATAACTTTGAAATATGCTACACTACGCACTATATCTATATTCACAGGTACCCTTAACAACTGACCAATTGGTACTATTTTGTGTTGGTTCTCCAATGTTAACTAGATGGGAGACCAAATCAACTTCAACTTCCCCATAATTTCCCATGTTTGCTTCGGCAAAACATTAATCGGTGCTCTATTTAATACATGAACTAAAAATCTATTGACAAAATCGGTGCTCTATTTAAGACATGAACTAAAAAACTATAAAAGAAGCTAAACCAAAATCCAGTGACTATGAATAACCTGTAGGTAATACTTGTCCACCCGGAGGAACTTTGGAGTTGCATGTAGGAAAAGGAATAGGCCCGTTCAAGATGATGGC
>JASDQU010305558.1:28321-42434 GCA_032191745.1 Picea mariana | reverse complement strand
AAAGGAACGGGTAAATTTCTTGAATCGAAGAAGGAGAGATTCGCACAATCTTCAGAGAACTCTTCTAAGCCTAAGGGTAAGAAGAAGAAGAAGGAAAGAACACTTTGCAGCTACTGTTCCAAAGGTTTTCATCCCAAAGAAAATTGCATGAGGAAGACTATCGATGAGATGGCTAAGCAATTGTAGCAGCACAATCTCACGGTGCCCGAAAATGCAAAGAAAGATAATAACAGAATGGGAGGGACAGCACGATATGGTCATGATTTAATGGCTATCACATCCACTCCATCATCTTGGATCCTTGATTCAGGTGCATCGAACCATATGGCTGCATCAAAAGATGAATTTTCCTCCATCGAAGAAAGCACCAGATCCCCAATTTACTTGGGAGATGCCACACCCGCAAAGGTGTGCAGAGAAGGAATTGTTGATCTTGAAGGGGGCTGCTTCACAAATGTGCTTCATGTTCCCTCGTAGTCCGCAAATCTTCTCTCGATATATCAGATCACTCATTCTGGCTCTGGAAGGAAGGTGGAGTTCACTCTGGACTCTGCAGTGATTACCGACATTTCCACAGGCTCACAACTTGCACATGGAATTGCAAATCACGGTTCTCGTTTGTATTTCTTCTCCCACTTTGTTCCGAAATATATTAGCACTATATTTCTGTCACAATCTAATGATATCAGCAGGTTATGGCATGAAATATTTGTCCATCTAAACTATAAGTACTTGCATCAAGTCAGCAAGGAAAACATGGTTGAAGGATTGCCAGCTATTAAATTCACAAGCAGTGTATGTCAAGGATGCATTCTTGGCAAGCATCTAGAGAAAAAGTTTGAAAAAGGGAAGGCATGGAGAGCTTCTTCACCTCTTTGGCTTATTCACAGTGACATTACAGGCCCATTCCCGCAGCCTTCAATCAGTAAGGCTCGATATGTACTCACCTTCATAGATGATTTCTCTCACTTTACTTGGGTATTTTTTTTTAAATTAAAATCGGAAGTATTTGAATGCCTTGTAGAATTTAAAGCACTTGCTGAGAATGAGTCTGGGTGTAAGATTAAGATACTCCATACTGATAATGGGGGGTATTATGTCAACAAATATGTGCAACAACTTTTTATTGATGCAGGTATACAAATACAACACACAGTGCCATATACACCATAGCATAACGATGTTGCAGAGAGGAAAAACCGGTCCTTAAAAGAGATGGCAAATTGTATGCTACAGTCGAAATCATTATCTCCCAAGCTATGGGTTGAAGCTATTAATTGTGCAGCATACATTCAAAATCTATTTCCTCACAAATCACTCAAAGGCACCACTCCTTTTGAATGTTGGACCGGTAAGAAACCGAAAGTGTCGCATTTTTGTATTTTTGGTTCACGAGCATGGGCTCACATTCCAACAGATAAGAGGAAGGATTTGGAGCCTCAAAGTTTTGAATGCATATTTGTTGGATATCCTAAATGTGTCAAAGGATATATATTTCTTGACTCTCACACTGAAAAGTTCATTCTAGCTCGAAGTGTGAAGTTTGAAGAAGAATCACTACATGATTTTTCAGAAGACCCTGCCGAGGAATCGCTTGTTGTCACTGATGAGGAGGAGTCAGAAACTTCTTCGAGCACTTCATAACAGCCATAAAAGAAGCCTTTTAGGTCTGAAACAGAGGATGAGGAGCATTTCATGGATTCTCCAACTCAGTTTCCAACTTGGGCAGATAAAAACCTGCAAGATGCGGGTGAACTAGTCGGTGGTCCTGCAGATACAAGAAGGACTAGATCACAGTTTTTTGGGGCTCCTCAAGCCATGGCTGCCACAGAAACTTTTCTTCCCATACATTGCTATATTTCACTTGGTTCAGATCCAAAGTCACACTCTGAGGTTGCAGACATCTTCACCAAGTCCTTCACTGAAAAGAAATTTTCAGAACTGAGAGCTATGCTTGGATTGGTGGAGACAACTGAGTAGGTCACTTTTGGCCACTCAGCGTTTTTTTCCTCTTTTTTTGGGGGGGGTTTCCCACGAGTTTTTCCCTCTTTCCTCTTTTCATGAGGATTTCTTTTATGTAATGAGTACCTAAAATAGCCAAGTTGTCGGGACTCAAATTTGTTTGTCATTACAGTTAGGCTTAAGGGGGGTGTTGGAGAATAACCCTAACTTACATTAGTTTATACCTAGCTTAGACTCCTAGATCTTGGTTAATACATTCATTTACACTTTATTTCACCTAATTTTTCCACATAGGGAAGAAGGGCACCTCATCCCTAGATTTTAGGGAAAACTGCTAATTTTAGATCAAGACTCAACTCCTGGTTCTTGATTTTCTCGATTTATTATTGATTTTCTTGATTTATTCATGATTTATTCCAACTCCCCCATGAAAAAACTCATCTATTATTGGGGAATTTGCACCTCCTCTATGAGTGAGATATTTATTCCTTAATTAATGATTTTTTCTGTTACTATTATTAGTAATTATTATTTCGGGTCAGTTAAGTGAGTTGGAACTGCTTCTCTTGTCAGTTAAGTGAGCTTAAGTGAGCTAATGCAAATCACTTGACTCTTGTGGACATTAATGAGTGTTTGAAATTTATATTTAGTGGTCTAGGTCGAACTATGTGGTCTCCCTTAGCTTATGACACCTATTTTAGCTATTTCTAGCATTTTTTTACTAGAATTTCTATGTTGGAAATTCTATATATTCACCTCCTCTCTTCTTTTTGAGGATGGTTGCTCATGTATATTCATTTTTTATTAATATAATTCTCTGATTTATGGAGCAAAAACTTTCTCTCATCTCTTGAATATTAGCAAATTGTTTGTGTTCAATTTAACTAGAATTCTAGATTTATCGGGGTTTCTACAGGAATTCTACGCACCTTCCCTAACATATCCTCATTGATGATGACCCACTCTGGGATGTCAAGAATCACCAATGGATAATTGGAATCCTTCTTCAATGTGATTGGTATGACATCATCCTTCCTCGACGGAATGTAGTCTCTAGGAAACTTTGGCTCTGATGACGATACATCTGAAATCTCCTCAAACTCTGGTGCTATTGTCTCTGCTCTCACTCTGTCTTTCTTTCGTACGGACGTTGTTGCCTTTAGTGGTGCCATATCTATAATATGGTTACTAGAAAAAATGCTTCGACTCAGTGGTTTTTATTAGGATCTCTAACATGACTCTCAACTCTCTCTTACTCACATGCAACTCCAACTAACAATGACCAATGTTTGTCGACCTTCCACGGATTTTGTGCCCCTTCACCAGTTGTCCATTCACCTTGCTGCAAGAATTAACTGTCAAATCCCTTGTTCATTCAATACTTTCTTTAAAGCTACATTAATTCCAAATCCTTCACTATATTTTTTCCTTGACTTGACAGGCTGTCACGATCTCCACCGACTTTTTCACTTTATGATGATGTGTCTTCATGATGTGTTGTCATTACGACTTTTGAACCGCCATTTTTTCTCTTTAATGTCGTTTAACAATATCTCTATATCCTCATCCTCGCATTTTTTATGGCTTACTCATTCGCTTACTACATAGGTTGTGCTTATGTGTGTAATTTTCTTCTTATGCACGATTTCTTTTATCTGCGCAACACTCACTTCTTCTATGCACTTACTTTCATTATAATTTAATTTTTTTCTTGTTTTTCCTTTGTTTTTGTTTTTCTTTTTCTTTTTCCACTTTTTATTTATTTTATTTTTTCCTACTATATTACAAAGTTTCTTGTATGGTTCACACTAGTGCATGAACGGTCTGTCGTCCCTATATATTTGCAGCTGAATTTCATTCACCAGTCCTCCCAAGACTTCGATCTTGAATGTTTCTAGCTGCACAACACCTGCTTCTGTCACATACTTGATCACGTATGGACCTAACCAATGCATCCTAAAATTCCTGAGGTGTTGCATGAACTTGTTCTCATAGAGAAACACTAAGTCTCCCACTTAAAACCTTTTGATCTAGGGGGGTATTAGTGGCCACCCACCTATTCCAACTGGCTCCTCTTGACAGTTTTTAGTTTAGCATGTTCTTCTGTAATTTTTTGTAATTGTGGCTTCTACACTTCTGGGGTTGTCTAAATCTCTACACATATTCCAGGTGGATATTGGTGTCCTCCCACCCAATCCAAATGGTTTATTTTGGAATTTTTCATGTTAATACATCTTTTTCTACTTCCAAGGTCGTTTTGGGGCCCTAAAAAATGTTTTTTCATCTTTCCATAGTAAAACTATAGATGGAGTCAAATTTTGATGGCATAATTTGTAGCTCTCGAAAATAACTTTCCAATGGGCTATCACATGCCCAAAACAGAGGTTGTATGCAAACGTTATGACCCCGGGAAGTTGAGGTACCAACTTACCCATCGGGGCCCACATAAATTTTGGCGTTTCATCTCCTAGGGTTAGTTTTCTGGATGTGTAGGGTTTTTTCATTCATGAGTAATGTTAAAAAGGCCTATGGATCCTCATTTTAATCATTTTTCTACTCATACAGATGCACATAGTAGCCACATCTCTTCTTAGAGATAACTGCCACCATTCGAGCAAGTTGTCTTCAGTTCTGCAGTTTTACAGTTTCATCCCATTTTATTTGTTCAATAGAAGTTATTGCTCACTGGATATCTATTGTTGGTTTTCTTATATATGTGTTATTGTATTCAGTTTGTTATTCCTTTTGTTTCACTCATAAATTTGGATCAATGGTATCATTGTGATCTGCTCTTCATTTATTTTTCTCCGTGCATGTCCCCGATAAGATATGGGTACAAGAAGTTGTGACTCGAACCAGTCGAGCCTTTGTAAGATCAACCATGATGATCTTGACAACAACCCATGGGGGATGATAAGAAATATTATGGAGAAGGAGATCCTTTTAAAATGTTTCTCAAGGAAACCCTTGCATGACAAAGGAACGGAATGATGGACAACTTTGCACATATCCTTCGGCAGCTGCCCACAGGAGACGCATATTCATCAAATTGCCATGCAATCCCCTTCAAGGTACAAGTAAATTTTTATATTCCATTATTTGAAGGACTGATAGATGCAGATGTTGTAGATAAATGGTCGAATGTGCTCGAAGGGTTTTTTCGGTCCACGATTTTTTCGACAGGGAAAAGATTACTTTTTCACTCCTCAAGGCCATCCCCCGTGTTAAGGACTAGTGGGATACTCACTATGAGAAAATATCCATAGAGGAATCTTAAATATTTGCAGTCACCCCCACATGGGATTCCTTCAGGGATTCCATTAAAGAAAAATACTACCATGTTGGAAGCTACGAGGACCAGTACACAAGATGAACCACACTGCGTCAAGAAAGGGACCAAACAGTACCATATTTCACCAATGTTTTTCATACCCTGGGCACCAAATTGGGTATCGAAGACTCTGAATGACATATGGTTCTCAAATACCATGGTTTTCTGCATAGATACATTCAAACAAAAATGGAGTTTCTGGACATCACATCATTAGGTGTCGATTATAGATATGTTGTCAAGATCGAGTAGAAATTTAAGCAAAAGAGGCAAGAGTTTGGATCTGCAAACTCCTCACAGTTGAAGTAGGGTAAAGGTGGCCCCAACCCACAAAACAAGGGACAGAGAAAATATGGTCGCTCTCAGGACAACCAGTCCAAGCCGCAACCCAATAAGGGTAATGAGAAGTCGAAGAAGGACATGGGAAAATGGTGTGAATACCATAAAATCCCTTGGCACAACACCGAAGAATTTCTCTCCAAGAAATCACTGGTGGTCGAGATGAAATCTTTTGAGTCGTAGGTAGATTCTGACTCTGATTCAAATATAGAAAGTGGGAAGTGGATCATCGATTTCGAACCTAGTTCCATTGTCACTACCACCAAATTCCACCAAGCGAACCAGAAGAACCAGAGGAAGGGGAATGCCTCTTTCACTCACATATGTGGGTAAAGGGGACTCCACTACATTTCATTGTTGATAGTAGCAATCAGAAGAACCTGATTTTAGCAGAGATCATCAAGCGATTGGACCTGTCGATAACACCACACCCATAGCCCTACACCATTGGTTGGCTTCACCAAGGATGAGATCTTCACGTCAGCCAACAATGTCGTCTTCCCTGTAGCATCAAGCCCTTCAAATACGAGGTATTGTGTGATATTTCTCCTTTTGAATTTTGTGATGTTCTTTTAGGCCAGCCATATTTGTGGAAGCGACATGTTGTGTATGAGTCTAGACCATGTAGTGTTATTAGTTTTTTGGGTAGAAAATTGTATAGGATACTAGAGGTAGTGTCGCCTACCGCTATTTCTTTAATCTCTGCTAAGCAATGCAGTAAGGTCATTTCACAGACCAGGAAGTTCATCTTATTTGTGATCTATGCTCGTAGTAAGAAGAATATCACTTCCACATCTATGACCTCTACACAAAACCTCTCTTTGCAGCAGAAGAAAGTGGATGGGATCATGGAAGAGTACAGATACATATTCTCCTCACCCACCAAGGTACTGACGGACTTCCAAGTCAAGCATCCAATTGATCTAACCCCCGGTGCATTGTTTCCTAATGGACCAGACTATCATCACTCGCTGATGGAAAATGACAAAATCAAGCACTATATCCAAGATCTTCTTTAAAAGGGGCACATCTGACCCAACTCCTCCCCTTGTGGAAGCCTGATTGTGCTAGTGCAGAATAAAGACGAGACCTGGAAACTCTACATTGATTATAGAGCATTACAAAAAATCATAGTCAGGAACTGATACCCAGTTCCCTGAATTGATCACCTTCTTGACCAACTCAAGGGGGGGAATTTCTTCAACAATATTGACCTAAATTTTGGCTACCACTAGGTTCCCATCGAACCAACTAATGTATGGAAGATAGATTTCAAATCTAAATAAGGTCTCTTCGAATCATTGGTCATGCCCTTTGGCTTAACAAATGCACCAACAACTTTCATGAGATTGATGGATGATGTATTGAGACCCTTCACCAACTCTTTTATGGTGGTATATCTGGATGACATCCTCATCTTCAGTAGAACTTGGGAGGAGCACATGCAGCATATTCAGTAGGTTTTGGGCACTCTGCAATAGCACAATCTATATGCCAACTTGGAAAAATGTTCCTTTGGAATGAACAGGGTCCAATACTTGGGCTACAATATTAATGAGAATGGGGTACATGTGGATCTAGCTAAGATCCAATTCATTTGTGACTAGACAGCCCCAACCACACTAACTGAGCTTCGGAGATTCTTGGGAGTTGCCAAATTCTATCGAATGTTCATGTTGGGATTCTCCCATATTGCATGGGCCCTCATCCAAGTAACCAAGGGTGGTGGCAAGGCAAAGTTCGCATGGGGTAGGCACAACAACAAGCATTTGATTATGTGAAGCATCGCTTATGCTCAGCTCCAGTATTCTCCTTACCTAATCTACAACAATCGTTAGAGATTGAGACTGATGCCTCTGACTATGATGTAGATGCAGTTCTCACTCAGTATGATCATCCAGTAGCATACCATAGTGATACACTCTCAGATATTGTTCGAAAATACCCCACCTATGACAAAGAAATGTATTCCATTGTGCAAGCATGTCGTCAATGGAAACATTACATTTTGGGAAAGGATACAATCATCCACATTGATCACAAGCCTCTGCAGTTCATACAGACACGGGGGAAGTTGTAGAACAACTTCCATCAAAAGTGGTCCACATACCTACAACAGTTCTATCTCAACATAAATTATAAAACAAGAAGCACAAATCGTGTCACCGACTTCCCTAGTCGCCCTCCCATTGTTGCACTCACAACAGTGCTCCATTCCTATGAGAATGAGGCATCTGAGTGGCCCTAACTTTATCAGTGTGACCTTGACTTCACCACCACCTATCATCTCTTGGATACAGGAGTGAATGTCACCAATTTTCACATCCAGGATGGACTATTATTCCATTTGGGCCACCTTTGTGTTCCGATAAGCAAGTGTGCAAAGTTGATTTGGGGTGCTCACTACAGTTGGATGGTAGAAAATTTTGGCATGGAGAAAATTATTCTCGTTCTACATAAACATTTTTATTGGTCGAAACTTCAACACGATTTCACAAGTATATCAGATCTTGCACTGTCTGTGTCATTTCCAAGCCAGCCATCAAGAATCAAGGCTTATACACCCCTCTTCCCACTCCCGAGAGGCCTTGGGAATCCATCTCTATGGATTACATGTCTGACCTTCCATTCACCAAGAACGGAAATGATTGTGTATTTGTGGTGGTTGATTGGTTTTCGAAGATGGCCATTATCACAGCCTACAAGAAGAGCATAACAGCGGCAGATACTGCCAATCTCTTCTTCAAATGGGTGTGGGTCCATTTTGGGATACCACATACTATCACCTCATATTGAGACAATAGGTTACTCAACACATTTTGGTCGAGTCTATGGTCATTTTTGGACACCAAGCTCACTAAATCCACTCCTTTCCACCCCCAAACCGATGGTCGAACAGAGGTGGTCAATCGTATGATTGTGTAGATCCTATGCATGTACAACTCTAAGAATCTTCATACATGGGATAAGAGTCTTCCCAATGTTCAGCACAGCTACAACAAGGCTCTCCATAGCTCCACTGGCCATAGCCCATTTCATGCGGGGCTTGGATTCTAACCCTTACGTCCCATTGATGTTGCACTACCTCTTGCAACCACATAGGAAAAATATTCCCATGCTCATTTTGAGGCTGACAAAGCCACTAGATTCATTGAGAAGATATAGCACATCCGCCAATAGGTCCATGAGATTTTGCATAAATCCAATGCTAAGTACAAGACACGCCATGATCAACACTGGGTACCACACCAGTTTCAGGTGGGAGACAAGGTTTGGTTACATTTACAGAAAGAGTGCTTTACAGGGCCCCATCGAAAGCTGCACCCACTTTGCTATGTGCCTTACACTATCACCAAGGTTCTGGGTAGCAATGCTTTTGAGCTCAACACTCCATCCTTCCTTAGCTTGCACCCAGTGTTCACTGTGGACCTCCTTCAGCCATATTTTCCACCATTATTAGACACTCAAATATCATAGAACAATTGACACCAACATATTTCAACCTTGAATACATCGAACAAGCATCCATTGATCAGATAGTGGACACACAGGTCAAGGGAACTTGCCAGCATAGGATCCATCTCTATCAGGTTTTCAAGGCAGGGAATCTCCTACACCAAGGAAAGTGGCTCACGTGGGGCCAAATTCAGCAGAAGTTTCCTCACCTGATGAGGGAACTCAACGCAATGGATACCATTGCTTCCTAAGGGGGGAGGATTGATCCAGGTGGGTATTGGTGGCCACCCACCTATTCCAACTGGATCCTCTTAACAGTTTTTAGTTAAGCACATTCTTCTGTGATTATTTGTAATTGTGGGTTCTACACTTTTGGGGTTGTCTAAATCCCTACATAGCTTCCAGGTGGATATTGGTGGCCGCCCACCTAATCCAACTGGCTTATTTTGGAAGTTTTCATGTCAGTACATCTTTTTGTACTTCCAAGGCCATTTTTGGGCCCTAAACAGTATTTTTTTGGCTTTCCACAATCAAACTATAGACAGAGTCATAGTTTGAAGGCATAATGTGTAGTTATTGAAACGACCTTTCCAACGGGCTATACCGCACCTAAAACAAAGTTCGTATGAAAAATCTACGACCCTAATAAGTTGAGGTACCAACTTACCCATCAGGGCCCACATAACTTTTGGTGTTTCATCTCCTAGGGTTAGGTTTTTGGATGTCTAGGGTTTTGGAATTCATGATTAATGTTAAAAGAGCCTGTGGAGCCTCATTGTAATCATTCTTCTTCTCAGACAAATGTGTGTAGCAGCCACATCTCTTCTCAGAGATAGCTACCACCATTCGAGCAAGTTGTCTTTAGTTCTACAGTTTTACGGTTTCAGCCTATTTTATTTGTTTAATAGAAGTTATTGTTCATTGGATATCTGTTGTTGTTCTTTGTATCTCTGTGTTATTGTATTCATTCTGTTATTTCTTTCGTTCCACTCATAAATCTGGATCAACTTTTTTGTTTAATATGCATATCATGCCATGATTTTTCTCTTGCATTCTAGACTTGTTGATGGAATCTTGTGACAAATCAGCCTTCCTCAAGCTGCAAAAATTGTGACAATCTTTCCTCTACTGCACCAGAGTCCAAAATATTTGTAATCACTACAACGCACAAAATTGGCACAATAAATTTCATTGGAATTACTGCTGCTTTCCCATATACCAACCTTAAAGGTGTCTATCCCATCAAATTTTTACTTTTAGTTCTATATGCCCATAATACTGCAAGGATCCTTGAGTCCCAATCATCCCTTCCTATGTTTCAGATCTTGGTCAGAGCATTCTCTAAAATTTTATTGAAGGATTCTACTGTCCCATTTTCCTAAGGGTGATACGGCGTGCTCCTATGATAGTGAATTTGAAACTCCTCATCCAATGATGCAATTGTCTTATTCAGGAAGTTTGTTCCTTGATTACTCAATAGAATGTGCGAGCATTCAAATATTGTAACGACATTCTCAAACAAAAATTGTGCAGTAGTATTCACACTGCAGTCTATGACTGATGTTGCTTCTGCCCATCTAGTCAAATACTATGTCGCAGTGATTATATGTCTAGCTCTTGATCTCCTGGCTAATGGATTGATCGGTCCAATGAAGTCTATCACCCATTTCTCAAAAGCCTCCATTGTAACTTGTGGATGTAAGGGCATCTAATCCATTCTATATTCCTTTCCAACCCTTTGAAAAACATCACATGCCTGGAAATATTCCTTAGCATCCTTGTGAAGTGTGGGCCACCAAATCCCTACGCACAAAAAAAAATCCACAGTTGCTTTACCTGTGTAGTGTCTTCCTGCAATCCCTTCATGTTCTTTTGAGAGTATTGTTGGCCTTTCATGATGTAACACACATCATCTTAATATCCCATATTCACCTAACTTGTATAATTTCCTTATTTGATCATGTGTTGCCTTAACCACTAACTATTTCTTTTGTGCAACTCTCATGTTCAATGGAGTCATTCATATACTTAAGAATTGCACAATGTTTGTAAAGTATTCATCCACCATTCGAATTGCAAATAAATGTGCATCCTTTAAACTACCATCTAGGTTCCCTACATCCTCGACTGATAGAATGTGTGATAAGTGATAGAGTCATGCATTCAATTTACCCAGCTTAATGATGACTTCAAAGTCATATTCTTGCAACAAAAGTAGCCATCTGCAAATTCTCCCCCCCCAACACTGGCTTGTTCACTAAGTATCTTAGTGTAGAGTGGCTTGTATACATCTTGAAATGAGAACCCAACAAATAATGTCTAAACTTCTACAGTGCATACACCATTGTCAATCCCTCTCGTTCTTTCCTAGCATAGTTTTTTTCTATTGCTGACAACTTCCTACTTGCAAATGCAATTGGATGGTCTAACTTTCCTTCTCTTGGCTGAGATAATACAGTGCCCAAATATATGGATGATGAATCCACATGAACATGAAATTCCTTCTTCCAATCTGGGAATATCAAAATTGGCGCAGTCACAAACTTATGCTTTAATGTATCCAAACCTTTCCGAAAGTCCTCATTCCATTGGAATTTAGCTTCTTTCTTCAACAACTTCTCCATTGGTGTTGTAATATGTGCATATCCCTTGATGAACTTCCTGTAGTATCATGTATGTCCCAGGGTTTCGCTTAACTGTCTTACTGATGTAGGTGGTTGTAAGTCCAAAATTATTGCAATCTTGGCAGGGTCCACTAGTGAGCCTTGCTTACATACAACATGGCCCAACAAAATTCCAAAAGGTGCATAGAAAATACATTTCTTCAAGTTCAATGAAATATGACATTGTCTACACCTATCCAACATTAATCTTAGTACTTCTATGTGATTCTTCAAGAGACTAAACATAGTCCAGTCATCTAAATAAACTTAAAGGAACTTATGAATAAATTCTTTAAAGGATATGACCACTACTCTTGAGAAAATTGCAGGTGCATTCTTCAACTGAAAAGGCATCAGTGTGTATTGGTAACTTCCCCGCTTTGTTGCAAAAGTAGTCTTATATTTGTCTTCTCGTGCAATCTTTATCTGGTGATATCTTGAGAATTCATCCGTGAAGGAACATGCCTCTTTCCCCCTACATTCTCTAGCACTTCATCTATAAAATGTAATGAAAATAGATCATGCATACATGCATCATTTAGCTTTCTTAGGTCTACACAAATTTTTATTCCCCTTGTTTTATTATCGTGTACTACCATTGGACTTATCCACTCTGATTCCACCACTGGTTCAATAATTCATGCTTCAAACATTTTGTCTATATCTACCTTTACCTTCTCTTTATACTTCAGATTCATTCTATAGGGTATTTGTATTACTGGCTTAGCATATGGTTTCAAAGGGATCTTCATTTCTCCTAGCTCGCCAACTATCCCTTTCATTTCTACAACCGTGGTTGGGAATAGATCCTAATACTCACATTGTAAGTCTGCAATTTTTTCCACAGTTTCAACACCCCAGTAGTCTCCTATCTGCGCAAAATTTGGGTTCTCTTTTGTCCTAATTTTTACCTTACGCATCCTTAGTGGTTGTGCATGTGCAATAGATTCAAGCTCTATACATTCCACTGCATGTTTCCCCTCAGTTTTAGGTATTTGTATATTTCTTGGATCCTCCTCGTCCTGATCTTCTTCAGCCACATTATAGCATTCCATCAGTTCATGAATTGTCATAGAAGTTATATGAGCACTACACACAGGTACTATATCCATCATCCCTTCTTCCGGAAACATATTGGTTCTAATGGCCTGCAAAGTTGCATCTACCAATGGGGATTCATCTTCAAAAGTAAATGTTACCTTAAACCTTTCAGTTAGTTCGTTCCAATCTGTGGTTTCTCTGTGCATTTCTAGTTTCAAGTACTAGTTCTTTGGGATCGTATCCATTGTATGTATGAAATTATGAGTCAATTCCTTCTTCGATATCGAACTCCATATCTTTATGCACTATGCAATGTGATATGTTGTGTTACTTGCTCATGTATATTTTTGCACAGTATATTGAACCTCGGTACCAAATCTAACTTGCATTAATATTTTACACAACGACCAGTATTTATTCATCTTTATGTGAAGCCCGCCATCGAGCTGGAGTGGCTTTCAAGACAACATCCAATACCAACATTTTTTGTTGTTTAGGAATCTACAACTCAAGCGCCTTTACAAAAGAATTTATATCAGTCAACTCGTCATACTTGGGTGGGTCACATAACTTTGTTCCAATCCAGCGCAATGATCGAGTAATGCGGGCACACCATCTGGTTGATACTTCATGCATCCTTTTCTACCAATGTTCCAGGCCTTCCTCTGAGTCTGACGTACATGAGCGATTGCTTCTCCAACTTACAGTGCCATATGCAGTCATATTAACGTAGTCATCCATTCGCACAATCATATTATATAGGTTATTGATTTCATTCCCTTTTGTTGGCTCTATGTACCTCTTTCCTTCTGTTAGATCTAACAATGCATTAACCTTAAAGTCCTCTACTTCAAATATCATTTCCTTTTTCTTCAGATTAATAATTGCTTGATTGTCAAAGGCCCATTCAAGCCCCATTAGCATTAGGTATGGATGATTATTATCCACAATCTCAATAACTTTGAAATATGCTACACTACGCACTATATCTATATTCACAGGTACCCTTAACAACTGACCAATTGGTACTATTTTGTGTTGGTTCTCCAATGTTAACTAGATGGGAGACCAAATCAACTTCAACTTCCCCATAATTTCCCATGTTTGCTTCGGCAAAACAT
Source organism: Picea mariana (assembly GCA_032191745.1). Taxonomy (NCBI): domain Eukaryota; kingdom Viridiplantae; phylum Streptophyta; class Pinopsida; order Pinales; family Pinaceae; genus Picea; species Picea mariana. The sequence continues at coordinate 28,521 of JASDQU010305558.1, read as the reverse complement.
TAATCGGTGCTCTATTTAATACATGAACTAAAAATCTATTGACAAAATCGGTGCTCTATTTAAGACATGAACTAAAAAACTATAAAAGAAGCTAAACCAAAATCCAGTGACTATGAATAACCTGTAGGTAATACTTGTCCACCCGGAGGAACTTTGGAGTTGCATGTAGGAAAAGGAATAGGCCCGTTCAAGATGATGGC
>JASDQU010305557.1:167334-179693 GCA_032191745.1 Picea mariana | reverse complement strand
ATCCACATCACTATAAAATATTGGTTGTGGATATAGAAGGACTACCACTTGACAATATTCAAGTCGAACATTGGTATTCATAATGGATTTCTAATTTCCCTTAATCATGTTCTCTACATAAGTGGACTAGAGTCATCAAATATAAGTTCAAAGTATTTCTCTTCTCAAAAGTGACAACTATCCATATACTAGTCCTCACAAGCATCCTCCAAATCATACAAGGAATGTATGTCTCTGGTATACTCTCCATTGATATTAGGATACATATAAACAAGGATATTTTTTTGAATGATTTTTATATCCTCCATAACATAAACCCAAATTTCCTCGCATGGATTTTTTCCCAAGATTTCCCTAATTGGGATATGTGAAGGTTGGGGGGAACTAATTTCTCAAGGTTGTAGTGTGTTGAATATTTATCGGAAGCATATCAAATCAAAACCCTGAAAATACCTTACCCAATAGCCTTGGCCTGGATGCAATCTTGGTGCTCTATCAAAAGATATTTGCTTATTTTTAAACCCTAAAATATCTTATTTTAAATAAACAATATCTTCACTTCTTGAACTCTCATTAGAATTATTATTTTTAAATGGGTGTTTTTTCGAGAGGAAATCAAATCCACAATTTTTTTATTTATATTCTACTCAAAAATCTATATCAATTCATCTAAGTATCGCAACTCTCTTTATTCCTTTGCAAACCTACCCCGCAAAAAAACTTCATTTTTGGCCCAAGAAAGAGCTCTAATACCACTTTTTATGTGCCTTAGATTTGAAAATGATGCCACACACAAGATAACCAAGAATAAGATAGAAAATCTCCTTTAATTTATTATATCAAACTACCTTAAGGTAGGGAAACACATTACAAGTATCCTTTTATGGAATGAAATCACTCTTGTTCACTTGCCTCTTAAGGTAGAGCGAAAAAAATGAACTAAGATCCAGTACAAAACTATCTAATGGACCTTCTTTAATGAGGCCATATTACATTTTTTCCATGCTAACAAACTAGTGGGCCTTATTTAATAATAACAAACATACATGGCATATTCCACTTTACAATGAATTTCCACCATAACCACACTATTATTACTTTATTGGGACATTCTCCTCTTCCCGAACCTACCCATGACACCCTTACGGAGGATCCCACTTCTCCTTCACTTAAACTTCTAGTGTTCATCCATTTAGGGACTATCACAATGGTTTCCACATAATAAAAACCCATACAAATATTCAAGTAATTGGAAAAACAATCAACCAAAGGATCTTGTCTGGCATTCGCCCTCCCCCAAACAACACTTCTCTAGCCTTCATTATCAAATTTAGATCACCCCCAAGATAACATTATCATTTCTAGCTAAACCTTGAAATGTGAAGTTTTCCCATAAGCATTTCCTCTCTCCATACAAGTGATAAATATTGATAATAGTAATAACTTCCTCAACTCTGTGGAACTAAATGTTGTATGTATACATGCATTTAAAAAGATAAGGTTATAAGTTATAAAGATGTAACCTCCTTACCTAGCATATTTGTATGGGAGGGTGTTCCCTATTGGAACATGTATATTTTTTCTTTAACTCCAAGTGAACAACTCAGTTGTATCTAAGAAAGCATAGTAAGTCTTCCATATCTAAGTAATCTAATAAATCAACCATATCTAATCAAATGGATAGCTCATCAAAAAATGAAACTATAGTGGTGGAACATTAGGTACATGTAACCCTTCACCTTGTTGATGACCAACCATTGGTCCAAATTAGTATTCCACAATTAGGATTTCAACTGGGGTGGATTGCACCAAGGGGTTGATTTTCCACCCAAACAATGCAACCACCTAAATCAGGTGTTTCCCCAAGTAGGGATCAATCTCAATGAGGTGTAGGATAGGAACACTGACTACTCAAAAATTTTAATGAATTAGATTCACATATCAAATCAAGGATCAAGCATCCAATTGATTGGCCATAGTGTGGTGCATAGTCTCTTAGACTTATAACACCCCCCATACTCAACAAGGTTATGGTGTGTAGGATCATCCACTTCTAGCTCTGGAACAATCTTGAATGATCAAGCATCACACTTAGCAATGGAGATCCTCTATAAGGACTCCACTAACCATTCTAGCTCTTGATAAATACCCTTGGATTGTTATATAGCATACTTAGTTGTGTCATCCCAAGGACCCAAAGAAATCAATTACCAGGAACAAATAAGCATTGGTACCTCTGATTTGTCAAGTACACTCCTAGCCTTCTCTATCCACGTAGACTACGATGGAACAATTATTAGATTTCTCCCACAAATTCAAAATCAATATAGTTATCTTGCTCAAGGAAGAAATTCAACAACAACCAATCCCATCACATAAGTCAAACTCTTTTCTAATCTCTCAAGGATGACAATTCCCTCCTAAGAAAGTCTCTTGGCCTTTTGATCCTCCCTACCAAAATCTACATGGGGAGAGATTAGTCTTAGAAGAAAAAATAAAAGCACCATAAATTAGGTAAAAGGTGAAATACAACTCATTCCACTAAGGCTTTTAACCCCAATTTACCTGAGAAAGAATTTACAAGTCACATTTCCCCTTCCCAAGGCCCCTGGGCACTAGGATTTGGCCATCCTCATTTAACAAGAGCCTCTTTCCCTTGGATGTTATTTCTACAAATTAATTAATGCCACAAAGTATAGAAAGGTTAACCTTTCCAAGAATGACAATACATATATATACATATCAAACATGAGCCACAACCACAACATAAGTCATCAAGGAAGTATTCATTAATGCTTAACATAAATCATGAGCCACAACCAAAAAAAGTCATCAAGGAAATATTCATTAGTGTTCAACATAAATCATACTCATAAATTCTCAACAGTCATCATTAAGGAAAAATACTTATTAGTGTTCATCAAGAGAAGTAATTTTTTAGAACACAATGATCCCAAAACATCATCTCTTACTCAAGCATCATAAGGTGCATCATAATTAAATATCAACTACAAAACAACTGCCATGCACTAGGGGTGTTACAATCCTCCCCTTTAAAAAGGGATATGGAGCTAGAGAAAAGTCATTATTAAACAAATAAGGATAAATATTTCTCATCTTTGATTCTAATTCATATGTGTCATATTCTTTTTAGTAACGTTTTCAGTGGACCTTTACATAATCCGACTCTGCTCCATAAGTGTTGTTGTTTATTATCAATGATCATTATGGGTTCTGTGAGAAACTCCTCAATGTCCCTCATCTATATAGCATCAAAATCCAACACATGGTTAGAATTAGGCACATCTTTCTTAAGCAAGGATACATGGAAAACAGCATAAATAGTCACATGTGATGGTAAGGTGAATTTGTAAGCAATGGAACTTATCTATGACAAAATCTCAAAAGGTCCACAATATCTTGGTGTCAATCTCTTCCATTTCTATAAGCAGAAAGAGATCCTTTTATGCTTGATGTTAAGGAATACTTTCTCTCCAACCTTGAAGCTTCATTTTTATCTCTTGTTATATACATAGATCTCTTTCCTATCATAGGTAGTCTTTAGGATTTGTTGCACATGCTTTATTATACTTTCCATTTCTTCTAAGGTGCCACTTCCTTGAGTTAGTTGTAATTTCAAATTATCCCAACTAACCAGGGAATTACACTTTCATTTGCATGGGGCTTTGAATAGGCTCTTCTTGAGGGATTGATGATACCCATTGTTGTAAGCAAGTTCCACTGAGGGGAGATAGTCTTCCTAGCTCATAATTGGTTAATTCATCCCATAATTTTTCAAGTACATATCTACTAGAGTTCAATTTAATATATCTATCTAGCCATGTGTCTCCATATGGTCAGCAGTACCAAAACTTATATTTTTGTGCAATTCATGAAAAAAGCTCCAAAAAAACTTACAGGTAAACTTTGAGTTACAATCTCTCACAATAACTATTTGCATGTCGTACAACCTTACTGCGTCTCCGATGAATATTCGAATGATATCCCATGTGCAATGAGTAGTCTTGACTAAAATGAAATGTGTTATCTTTTTTAGACATTCAACTACTAAAATTATTGAGTCATTTCCCTTGGAAGTACATGTTAATATAGAAATGAATTCCAATGATATTTCCTCCCACTTCCATGATGGTATGCTCAAGGGATTCAACTTAACAACCAAGTTCTAATGATCAACCTTTATATACTGTCATTCAAGGAACCTAGCCACATAAGAAACATTGTCCATATTTAAACATGGATAGGAGTACATCTAATTCATACTTCAATACATCCTTTGGCATCCAAGGTGTCTCAAGTATGGAGCATCATGGGTGATGTAGGATCATCACTCCACCTCAGCACACGCCAGCTCATTTACACACATGGTGTGCATTCAAGAAAGGAGAGGTGTCGCCCTCTCATTTTTACCTCGAGAATCCAAGACGTGATCCAGGAATTAATTGAAGACAAGTTGGAAGAGCCAAATTGTTCCTTCGCACAAGATGGAGATAAGGTCGCCATTAATAGGCTGACAGCAAAAGGGATCTGCATCTGATTTGGAGCAGATTTCCATCATTGTAATTTTCCCTTTCGATAGGCATTTTGAACAGTGATTTGACACCACTAATGTAGCTTGCGATGGAAGCTCATAGAGCACCTCTTGTATAAATATTTGTATTATTTCCAATTAGAAGGTTGGATGGTATAGGTTGGTAGGCTAGAGGTCAATGAGAGCCGAGACTCAGTTGTAGCTCGGACTCTATTCTTGTAATTTGGAATTCCACCATTAATAGAAAATGATCGTTTTTCTTGTTCTATATTTATGTGTAATGGATGTTATGTTATGAATGTCTTTTACATGTTTGTGAATTGTAGATGAATGTTAGAAATCATATGCAGGGATAGAGATACGGTTTTCTATCTGCGAGTGTGTTGAGTTAAGTTTGGTTCTCTAGGCCAAGTTCAAGGAGTGCACGGCAGAGATTGGAAACTCTATAAGCCGACGCAAGGAATGCGTGTCTGAACTTAGTGGAGTTAGAAGAGAAGCTTCCAGGAGGGCACACCAGATTAATTTACAGACTCGGGGAGAAATTTCAAGGTGGTTAAGTTCCTTGGAAAGAAAGATTGTGTGGGGAGAAGCACAGTTCAGAGTTACTGAACACTCTGAAACACTCTGCCAGGAGGGCATAGAGCTACTGTGAGCATGCATAGAAGCAACACAGTTGAAAGTGTTGGAGAATCCCATAATTGTTGAACATTCTGATGAAGGAAGGTTTTGCAAGAAGTGCGTTGAACATTTTGTTGAAGGAAGGATTTGCAAGGAGAGGGTCTGCAGGTGCCACATCGTGGGTGTCAAGGAAGAGAAAAGAGGGTCTGTGTCAAGATGAATCAGTTCCATCAGGAACCCAATGAACCATTTGGCTCGACAACTTGAACGATCCTAGACTAGGATTTCATGCTAGCCCTTTGAAGGGAAGGGGTTTTCACCAAGAGTGGTAGCAGAGCTTGATATCATCTGCAGAGTGTAGGCAAAGGGAGATGAAAGAGATAGTTTGATTCCAAGAGTGGTATCAAAGATTTATTTTGTCTGCAGAGTGTGGGTGAAGGGAGATGAAAGAGATAGTTTGATACCAAGAGTGGTATTAGAGCTTGATTCTATCTTCAGAGTGTGGGCGAAGGGAGATGAAAGAGATAGTATGATACCAAGAGTGGTATCAGATCTTGATTTTGTCTACAGAGTGTGGGTGAAGGGAGATGAAGGAGATAGTCTGATACCAAGAGTGGTATCAGAGTGCAGTTTCATCTATAGATTTCAGGCGAAGGAGAAGTTGGGGATGCTCTCATTTGTAGAGTGAACAACAGGCTTTCCAGGAGGGGAGGTAGAGGGTGAAGATGGTCATTTAAGGTCACAAGCAGGGCCAAGGAGAAGTCCATTCGCATAAGAGAAAGGCAGATATGAACAAGGAGCTCAGTGAAATAAGAGCACAGATGAAGAAGCTAGCATTCAAGATGCAGCAGGAGTCAAAGGTACACTGGAGGTACGAATGGCCTTTGAAGAGAAAATATAAATGGTCTGTTCAGATTTTGTTGATTAGAAGGTAGTAGCAGATGTTATGAAGGTGGTTGAGACAGGCTGAATCTCTCATTCATAAGGGAAGGAGATCTGGCAAGAGTCTTGTATATTTCCAGGTGGGCAATGAGAAGAGTTCAGTGGATCTTGTAAAATGCCAGGTGGGCAGAGGAGACATCCCAGATTTCTAGGTGGGCAAGGGAGAAGAGGTGAACTCAACGGAGATTTTGTGTCATCTAAGAGGGTTGATAGAAGAAGAGGAGGTAGAAGGAATACCTCACTCAGATAGAGATTCGTGTGGATCTGTGAGTCGTGTGAATGAATATGATGAGAAGTTGCAAACTTCCAGCATCAAAGAGAAGGATCAGGGGAGCATTTTGATCATTGGAGGAGTTGAAATATTCCTACCAAGTGCCCGAGGAGAGGCTCGCACAGATGTTGCAGATGCGAAATGAGGATAGCAAGCAGACACTATCATGGGAGGAAAGGAATAGTTACTGATGTCTATCCCGATAGAAGGAGAACACTCAGTTGAGTTACTCACTTAGTGGGAATTGGAGTTAAAGGCACTGGAGGATTGGTTGGGAAACCCAAAACCAGAAGGTGGCTACCGAGAGATAGCCATGCCTGAAGAGACACACCAGCATGAGTTACAGCTGGGGGAAGTTGGAACAGAACCAGTCGAAGGACTGACAAGGGACAATCTGTCAGGGGAAGCAGTTGAATGAAAGTTTAGTATGGAGACTTCAGAAGTGGAGGATGCAGCAGAGTGGCAAGCTAAGGCCACAAAGGAAGAAGATGTCTTGGGAAGTCGGTGTGATTTTCCCATTGACAAGAATTGATTGCAGCGAGTTAGTTTGCAATAAAAGAACCGGCCAATGGAGAAGTTGTACAAGGTGATCAAAGAGATAAGCAAGTTGATGTTGGAGTCGACAGAAGAATTGGTTAGCATGAGGAAGCTGGACAATAGGAAACCTGTACGAGCAGCAAGGATGATGTGGGAGCAGAAGCAGCGGAGAAGAGGAGCCGAGAGACAGCTACAGGAGGAATTTTTGGATCCAGGAGGATTTCATCCATGTTGGAAAGCTCATGAGCAGCTGCTCATTATTTTTTTAATTGTGGAGTATGATGCAGGAGCATCACTCCACCTTAGCATGTGCCAGCTCATTTACACGCATGGTGCGCATTCAAGGAAGGAGAGGCATTGCTCTCTCATTTTTCCTCAAGAATCCAAGATGTGATCTAGGCATTAATTGAAGACAAGATGGAAGAGACAAATTGTGCCTTCGCACAAGATAGAGATAAGGTCTCCATTAATTGGTTGACAGCAAAAGGGATCTGCATCCGATTTGGAGCATATTTGCATCATTGTAATTTTCCCTTTCGATAGGCATTTTGAACGGTGATTTGACACCACTAATGTAGATTGGGAGGGAAGATCATAGAGCCACTCTTGTATAAATCTTTTTATTATTTCCAAATAGAATTTTGGATGGTAGAGGTTGGTAGGCTGGAGGTTGCTGAGAGTCGAGACTCCATTGTAGCTCGGACTCTATTCTTGTAATTTGGCATTCCACCATTAATAGAAAATGATAGTTTTTCATGTTCTATATTTATGTGTAATGGATGTTGTGTTATGAATGTATTTTACATGTTTGTGAATTGTAGATGAATGTTAGAAATCATATGTAGGAATAGAGATACGATTTTCTATCTGCGAGTGTGTTGAGTTAAGTTTGGTTCTCTAGGCCAGGTGCAAGGAGTGCGTGACAGAGATTGGAAACTCTGTATGTTGACACAAGGAGTGCATGTCTGAACTCAGTGAAGTCAGAAGAGAAGCTTCCATGAGGGAACACCAGATTAATTTACATACTCAGGGAGAAATTTTAAGACAGTTAAGTTCCTTGGAAATAAAGACTGTGTGGGGAGAAGCACAGTGCAGAGTTACTAAACACTATGAAACACTCTGCTAGGAGGGCATCGAGCTAGTGTGAGCATGCACAGAAGCAACACGGTTGAAAGTGTTGGAGAATCCTAGAATTGTTGAACATTCTGGTGAAGGAAGGCTTTGCAAGAAGTGCATCGACAAAAGAAAGGAGATGCCTTAACCCTTTCTATAAGGCCGAGAGAGAAGTCGTCGAGAATTTTAGCCAAGCACAAGGAGTGCACCAAGAAATTGTAAGTCCATCTTACAGATCTCAGGAGGGAGAGAGAAAATTTTCTAGGAGGGAACAAGGAATTTCACAAAGGAACGTGAACTTGGAAGGTTTTCAAGACGAGAAAAGACGCAGGAGAGTTGCACAGATTTCTGCAAGGAGTGTAGAAAAGTGTTTCAAGAACAGCCTGAGTCTCAAAAAGGTGAAATTGTGCTAAGTGTGAAAAGGAGTCGAGGGCTTGCCGAAGTCCTGAAGACGGAGAATTCATCCATCGTTGAGGAGAAGACAGGTGGCAGAATATCAAGAAGTTCAAGAGTAGGAGCTTCGAAAGGTTTGCCGAGAGCAAACAAGAATCTTCGTGCGGTCGCGAAGAACGAATTAACTCCAGGCCATTAGATTTGGAAGGAATGTGGCAGAGAGTCATGTATTTCAAAGGAGGAACCCTTCATATAAGAGTCGACAAGAAGTCCCGAAGAGCTGAGAGTTAGAGGAATCTTATCCATCCATCGAGGAAGACACGTGGAGCAAGATCATCATTTCGCTAATTCACAAGTCGAAAAAAGTAGAGTTGATAGGAGAGAAGACTCGCGAAGTCCAAACTCGTGATTTGATCGCAATCGTTTATCACGAAAGGGACGTGGACCATATATATGGTCCCAAAGTATTCATTAATTCGGGAATTGGGGAAAGGAGGAAGCAGCTCATGAAAGTCCTGAAGCGTAGGGTTGTGAAGAGAACTGGCCCACAGCCACAGTCCGTGTTCACATCCAGGAGGGATCCTAGCATCAAGAGATAGCGCCTATCAGTTAAAATCATAAGGAGAGGGTCTGCAGGTGCCATGTCACAGGTGTCGAGGAAGAGAAAAGAGGATATGTGTCAAGTTGAATCGCTTCCATCAGGAACCTGACGAACCATTCGGTTCGAAAACTTGAATGATCCTAGACTGGGAGGTCGTGCTAGCCCTTTGGAGGGAAGGGGGTTTTCACCAATGGGCCTCATGGAACACTAGCCTTCTCAAATCCTGATTTGGTCTATAAATCAAATTCCTCCATAGCAGTATCTCATATTCAACCAAATGGTAGTTCTCATACTTTCTAAATTCCTTCATTGTCTAGTTCTTCTTTCTCAAAAAATCTCAACATACTTTTTGGTATCACCTGTATTCTTGGATCAAATCCTAATCACTATTCTCAAATCAAGATGAGCTTTGGAGATTTCTCCTATATGTTTTCTTTAACTCAAGGCATCTACTGCAAGATTCTATTTTCTTTTACATGCAATAAATCATAATCATAATTGCTCAAAAATTCCATCCAACATGTCTACCTTATGTTCAATTATGGTTGAGTCTCCAAGTATCTCAAACTCTCACAATGCGTTTTCAATTCAAACTTTATACCAATCAAGTAATGCCACCATTCCTTCAACTATTCTATTGTTTTTAGGTTCCCAAATTCATGAGTTGGGTACTTGTGCTCATTAACATTCAATTATATCTTACGACTCTTCCCTCTCACATGAGAACTCCCCCAATTCCTTCATCACTACCATTGATACACGCTAGGAAAGAATATTTATCGAATTTGAGAAGTATCATCATAGGTGCTTACATGAGATGTTTCTTGGTCTCTTTAAATATTTCCTCATGTAGGGTTGTCTAGAGGAACTTGACCCATTTAACTTGTAACCTGGAAAAGGGTCCTACAATATTCAAGAATCCCTCAACAAATCTCTAATATTATCCCATTAATCCCAAGAATCTTCTCACCTCAACCATATTCTTTGAGGTTATACAACTAGATATAGATTATTTTTTTTGGGATCCACTTTTGTTCCTTCTATTATGATGTGCCTAAGATACTAGATCTCTTTCTTGAATAACTATAGTTGGTTTTCTCATGGGTTTTGCAACACTAGGAAGATATGCTCTTGGTTCTCCTCCTCATTCCTATAGTAAACCAAAATGTCGACAATAAATACCAGCACAAACTTGTATGGGCTTATAGAACACATAATTCATTAATCTCATGAAGATTGCATGGGAAATTTTCAATCCAAAAGGTAAAACTAGGAACTAATAGTACCCATATATGGTCTTGAATAGAATCTTGGGTATGCCAGCTTCTTCTACTCTTATCCAATGATATCTAGATCTTATGTCCAACATGGAGAACACCCTCACCTCTTTGATTTTATCAAACATATCATCCATCCTATGTAAAGGGTATTTATTTTTTTATTGTTAATTTATTTAACATCCTATAATCGATCCACATATGAAAGGTTCCACCCTTATTCTAAACAAATAGCATGGGATCTCCCTGGGGTGAAGCAGTTGGGTGTATAAAACCTTTTTCAAATAATTCTTGCAACTACATATTGAACTCACCAAGCTCATTATCCCTCAATCTATAAGGTGCATTTGATATTGGGGTTTCCCCTGGCATCAAGTATGTCTTGTAATTCACTTATGTGGTTGGTGATAACCCTATTAAATTTTCAAGTAATACATCTAGAAAATATTTTTAATATTAGCAAATGATTTGTTTCCATGCGTGATTCATTTTCTTCCTCGGTGATATGAATAATACACCCTTTACAACCCTTGTGCATGCAGTGAATACCTTGCATGGTTGATATTTCTCTTGTTTCTACAAGAATATTTTTTCCTTGGATGCTTCGAATCACTCTTTCATCATCCACTCATTCAACCCTCTTTTCATAGCAGTCTACCTTGGCCTTATGGATTTCTAGCCAATCTTGTCCAAGTATCCCATCATAGGTGTTCAGAGGATTTTCACTCCTCTATGGGAAGTAGAGATCCCCAGTGAAGGGATTGTATATTCACTAATACACATATAATAAACAAGAAAAACTAACATTTTGATGTTCTATGAATCAACTCACCAAAGCTAGAAGTAAGTTGGGTGAGGAGAAAATTTACTTATTTACTCAAGATATCCTTTCTTCTTCTACACAAGCTAGATCATGACAACCTCCCAACACTAACACGATATGATAGTACCTATACATGATAAAAACAACCAAAATTTCCTTCAAAATTACTTTTGTATATCAAAATTTAATTCAAAGAATCCAACATACTATTGGCTTTCATAAATATGAACTTTGATTCAACAATTAATTCAATGCAATCATGAACACTGAATTGAGGGAGGGAAAAAAAAGATATATATTGATTCATCATAATAAGTACAACAAATAAATCTATACCTTGGAATTTGAAATGGTGCCTTCTTCACTTGAGGTTGCAGTGCTTTAACTCCAACCACGTACCAAATCACTTATAGTCTATGACAGCCAACAATCCCTATAATATAAACAAGCCCAAAGGGTTCTTAAAGCTCCAAAAAGGATGGACTATTTAATGGGACCAAGGAGTTCCCAACAAGATGAGAATGCATAAACTGCAAGAATGAACAACAAGAGAGGCACAAACAAAATTTACCAACACTTGGGTTATTCAATACAAAGGCACTTCTTCACTCTCTTTATGTATGTTTTTGTAGATATTTTTTTGTAAATAAAAAAGTTTAGAACCTTGTATTAATAATGATCAAAAGCTATACAATGATAGGTGTTAGCCACCTATTCCACCACAAGAGGGAAACTAGAACAGGTGGCTACAAGTTGTTCAAAAATTGACATGTTTTTTTGTGGTCTAGCCTTGTTGGAACTAGAGTGCTTACGCCAAAAGTTACAGTTTGTCTACGAAATCAACAATATGAAAACTAATTTTTGCAATCTTCTGCTAATTCTGCCAAGGATGGATATATACAGAGCCACCATGACTATAGTTATACATACCTGGTGGGAAAAAATTGCTAAAACATCTATCCTATTGTCGTGGCCTATTGGACCACTGACTCTGCAACTAGAAAGACAAAAAAACTAGAACCTAAGGGATTCATTCCATTGTTGGAGTTGGATGTCCATGAATGGTGTATTCTAGGTTGAACCATTGGCTGCACATCGGACATCTAGCGCTCGTTGAAGCATCCGAGAGCGCCTCGAACAGGATGTTCATTCGTTGTCTAATGACGATCTGAGAGTGCACTTGGTCCTCCTGCTTTTTCCTAATCTCGAAGAGGATTTGGAGGTGCTCCTCT
>JASDQU010305557.1:146980-167284 GCA_032191745.1 Picea mariana | reverse complement strand
CTATTCTTGTAATTTGGCATTCCACCATTAATAGAAAATGACAGTTTTTCATGTTCTATATTTCTATGTAATGGATGTTGTGTTATGAATGTCTTTTACATGTTTGTGAATTGTATATGAATGTTAGAAATCGTCTGCAGGGATAGAGATACGGTTTTCTATCCGCGAGTGTGTTGAGTTAAGTTTGGTTCTCTAGGCCAAGTGCAAGGAGTGTGTGACAGAGATTGGAAACTCTGTATGTTGACACAAGGAGTGCATGTCTGAACTCAGTGGAGTCAGAAGAGAAGCTTCCATTAGGGCACACCAGATTAATTTACATACTCAGGGAGAAATTTTAAGACGGTTAAGTTCCTTGGAAATAAAGACTGTGTGGGGAGAATCACAGTGCAGAGTTACTAAACACTATGAAACACTCTTCCAGGAGGGAATCGAGCTAGTGTGAGCATGCACAGAAGAAACATGGTTGAAAGTGTTGGAGAATCCCAGAATTGTTGAACATTCTGGTGAAGGAAGGCTTTGCAAGAAGTGCATCGACAAAGGAAAGGAGATGCCTTAACCCTTTCTATAAGGACAAGAGAGAAGTCGTCGAGAATTTTAGCCAAGCACAAGGAGTGCACCAAAAAACTGTAAGTCCATCTTACAAATCTTAGGAGGGAGAGAGAAAATTTTCTAGGAGGGAACAAGGAAGTTCAAAAAGGAACGTGAACTTGGAAGGTTTTCAAGCCGAGAAAAGATGCAGGAGAGTTGCACAGATTTCTGCAAGGAGTGTAGAAAAGCGTTTCAAGAACAGCCTGAGTCTCAAAAAGGTGAAATTGTGCTAAGTGTGCAAAGGATTCGAGGGCTTGCCGAAGTCTCGAAGATGGAGAATTCATCCATCGTTGAGGAGAAGACAGGTGGCAGAATATCGAGAAGTTTAGGAGTAGGAGCTTCAGAAGGTTTGTCGAGAGAAAACAAGAGTCTTCGTGAGGTCGCGAAGAATGAATTAACTCCAAGCCATTAGATTTGGAAGGAACGTGGCAGAGAGTCGTGTATTTCAAAGGAGGAACCCTTCATATAAGAGTCGACAAGAAGTCCCGAAGAGCTGAGAGTCAGAGGAATATTATCCGTCCATCGAGGAAGACACATGGAGCAGGATCGGCATTTCACTGATTCACAAGTCAGGAAAAGCAGAGTTGATAGGAGAGAAGACTCGCGAAGTTTAAATTCGTGATTTGATCGCAACTGTTTATCACGAAAGGAACATGGACCGTATATCTGGTCCCAGAGTATTGATCGATTCGGGAATCGGGGAAAGGAGGAAGCAGCTCACGAAAGTCCCGAAGCGCGGGGTCGTGAAGAGAACTGGCCCACGACCATAGTCCGTGTTCACATCCAGGAGGGATCCTAACATCAAGAGCTAGCGCCTATCAGTTAAAAGCGTAAGGAGAGGGTCTGCAGGTGCCATGTCGCGGGTGTCGAGGAAGAGAAAAGAGGACATGTGTCAAGTTGAATTGGTTCCATCAGGAACCTGACGAACCATTCGGTTCGAAAACTTGAATGATCCTAGACTGGGAGGTCATTCCATCCCTTTAGAGGGAAGGGGGTTTTCACCAATGGGCCTCATGGAACACTAGCCTTCTCAAATCCTGATTTGGTCTATAAATCAAATTCCTCCATAGCAGTATCTCATATTCAACCAAATGGTAGTTCTCATACTTTCTAAATTCCTTCATTGTTCAGTTCTTCTTTCTCAAAAAATATTAACATACTTTTTGGTATCACCTGTATTCTTGGATCGAATCCTAATCACTATTCTCAAATCAAGATGAGCTTAGGAGATTTCTCCTATATGTTTTCTTTAACTCAAGGCATCTACTGCAAGATTCTATTTTCTTTTACATGCAATAAATCATAATCATAATTGCTCAAAAATTCCATCCAGCATGTCTACCTTATGTTCAATTATGGTTGAGTCTCCAAGTATCTCAAACTCTCACGATGCGTTTTCAATTCAAACTTTATACCAATCAAGTAATGCCACCTTTCCTTTAACTATTGTATTGTGTTTAGGTGCCCAAATTCATGAGTTGGGTACTTGTGCTCATTAACATTCAACTATATCTTACGACTCTTCCCTCTCGCATGAGAACTCCCCCAATTCCTTCATCATTGCCATTGATACAGACTAGGAAAGAATATTTATCGAATTTGAGAAGTATCATCATAGGTGCTTACATGAGATGTTTCTTGGTCTCTTTAAATATTTCCTCATGTAGGGTTGTCTAGAGGAACTTGACCCATTTAACTTGTAACTTGGAAAAGGGTCCTACAATATTCAAGAAGCCCTCAACAAATCTCTAATATTATCCCATTAATCCCAAGAATCTTCTCACCTCAACCATATTCTTTGAGGTTATACAACTAGATATAGCTTATTTTTTTGGGGATCCACTTTTGTTCCTTCTATTATGATGTGCCTAAGATACTAGATCTCTTTCTTGAATAACTATAGTTGGTTTTCTCACAGGTTTTGCAACACTAGGAAGATATGCTCTTGGTTCTACTCCTCATTCCTATAGTAAACCAAAATGTCGACAATAAATACCAGCACAAACTTGTATGGGCTTATAGAACACATAATTCATTAATCTCATGGAGACTACATGGGAATTTTTCAATCCAAAAGATAAAACTAGGAACTAATAGTACCCATATATGGTCTTGAATAGAATCTTGGGTATGCCAGCTTCTTCTACTCTTATCCAATGATATCTAGATCTTATGTCCAACATGGAGAACACCCTCACCTCTTTGATTTTATCAAACATATCATCCGTCCTATGTAAAGGGTAATTATTTTTTTATTGTTAATTTATTCAACATCCTGTAATCGATCCACATATGAAAGGTTCCACCCTTATTCTAAACAAATAGCATGGGATCTCCCGGGGTGAAGTAGTTGGGTGTATAAAACCTTTTTCAAATAATTCTTGCAACTACATATTGAACTCACCAAGCTCATTATCCCTCAATCTATAATGTGTATTTGATATTGGGGTTTCCCCTAGCATCAAGTATGTCTTGTAATTCACTTATGTGGTTGGTGATAACCCTGTTAAATTTTCAAGTCATGCATCTAGAAAATATTTTTAATATTAGCAAATGATTTGTTTCCATGCATGATTCATTTTCTTCCTCGGTGATATGAATAATACACCCTTTACAACCCTTGTGCATGCAGTGAATACCTTGCATGGTTGATATTTGTCTTGTTTCTACAAGAATATTTTTTCCTTGGATGCTTCGAATCACTCTTTCATCATCCACTCATTCAACCCTCTTTTCATAGCAGTCTACCTTGGCCTTATGGATTTCTAGCCAATCCCGTCCAAGTATCCCATCATAGGTGTTCAGAGGATTTTTACTCCTCTATGGGAAGTAGAGGTCCCCAGTGAAGGGATTGTATATTCACTAATACACATATAATAAACAAGAAAAACTAACATTTCAATGTTCTATGAATCAACTCACCAAAGCTAGAAGTAAGTTGGGTGAGGACAAAATTTACTAATTTACTCAAGATATCCTTTCTTCTTCTACACAAGCTAGATCATGACAACCTCCCAACACTAACCTGATATGATAGTACCTATACATGATAAAAGCAACCAAACTTTCCTTCAAAATTACTTTTGTATATCAAAATTTAATTCAAAGAATCCAACATACTATTGACTTTCATAAATATGAACTTTGATTCAACAATTAATTCAATGCAATCATGAACACTGAATTGAGGGAGGGAGAAAAAAGATATATATCGATTCATCATAATAAGTACAACAAATAAAGCTATACCTTCAAATCTGAAATGGTGCCTTCTTCACTTGAGGTCGTAGTGCTTTAACTCCAACCACGTACCAGATCACTTATAGTATATGACAGCCAACAATCCCTATAATATAAACAAGCCCAAAGGGTTCTTAAAGCTCCAAAAAGGATGGACTATTTAATGGGACCAAGGAGTTCCCAACAAGATGAGAATGCATGAACTGCAAGAATGAACAACAAGAGAGGCACATACAAAATTTACCAACACTTGGTTTATTCAATACAAAGGCACTTCTTCACTCTCTTTATGTATGTTTGTGTAGATCTTTTTTTGTAAATAAAAAAGTTCAGAACCTTGTATTAATAATGATCAAAATCTATACAATGATAGGTGTTAGCCACCTGTTCCACCACAAGAGGGAAACTAGAATAGGTGGCTACAAGTTGTTCAAAAATTGACATGTTTTTTTGTGGTCTAGCCTTGTTGGAACTAGAGTGCTTACGCCAAAAGTTACAGTTTGTCTGCGAAATCAAAAATATGCAGACTAATTTTTGCAATATTCCACTAATTCTGCCAAGGTTGGATATATACAGAGTTGCCATGACTATAGTTATACATACCTGGTGGAGAAAAAATTGCTAAAACATCTATCCTATTGTCATGGCCTATTGGACCACTGACTCTACAACTAGAAAGACAAAAAAACTAGAACCTAAGGGATTCATTCCATTGTTGGAGTTGGATGTCCATGAATGGTGTATGCTGGGTTGAACCGTTGGCTGCACATCAAACATCTAGCGCTCGTTGAAGCATCCGAGAGCACCTCGAACGGGATGTTCATTCGTTGGCTAATGACATTCTGAGAGTGCACTTGGTCCTCCTGATTTTGCCTAATCTAGAAGAGGATTTGGAGGTGCTCCTCTACGAGATGGTTCGAAAAATGGTGAGGTTAATCCTCCTCCTCCTTTCCAATCTCCTTGTCTTCCTCTGTGTTGCAATCCATGCCTGTACCTGTAAGGTTGTCCAACTGCCAACTTGGAGGAATTTCCTCCTCCACCTTGCAGCTCCCATCCCCATAGTACGTGTCGCCTGGCTTGACCNGGGTGGAATGGCGAGAGTGGGCAAAGTGGGTGATGAATGCACATTGGGAGGTGGTGATTTTGTTGGCCCGAGAGAGGGTGATCTTGTTGTGAGCACCCCTCTTGTATTTCCCACGCTCCTGAGGCATTGTGTGGGGGGTACAGAGGTGGCAGAGGGACAAGAAGGAAGATAGGGGAGGCGGTTTGAGAATTTTCACAGAGAGAAGAAGAACAAATTCATTTTCCTGAGAGTCGAGGAGTGTTTCCACTGAGAGAAGAACAATGGAGTGGAGAAAATACACAGAGATTCGAGGAGAAAATTCACAGAGAGCTGAGGAGTGGATCCATAGAGAGTCGATGATCAAAGCCACAAAGATATTGCACCGTCTAGGAAGTGGGTTGGAATGAGATGGGTTGCGTCTCTTATCCCCATGGAGACTGGAGGTGACCTCTGGAAGCTCCATTGAAGTGTGAAGTGATTGTTTTGTCCTTCTGGTACGCCTTGCCTGGCTGGTTTGCTCGCCCAAGAGCCCATCCAGGTGTGCTAGCATTAATCCTCTCATGGTGTAGACCATGGAGGAGTTAATGGAAAAGGGTTGGCGGTCGGGGCTAATAACTCCCTTGGTTTCCTTGTTCCAGTTGTCCCCCCATTATTTCCATGTGGCACCCCATCCGAGTGTTTGTGTAGATTACCCAACTCATGGACCTCCTTTTATATGTTAGAAAAGAAGTTAAGATAGTTAGGGAGTGAAATTGGGACCAAACAGGTGTTCAACATCTACAAATTTTGCTAATGGTTATGCATTTTTTGTAACCTTTACATTTTGGGGGTCATTTTGTATGAGACTGTAAAATTGTATAGGAAACAAAGTAGTTGAATATTAGTTAATGGTGTGATACTAGTGGTCATGTGTGAAATAAATTGAGAATTGTTGTGAAAATACATAAATGCATAGTGATAAGCTAGGCTCTAGTTTGGATTGTATAGAGAATGAAATGAATCACACACATAAATATAGCATCGAGTGCAGTTATATAGTGAAAATACAATCTTTTTTAATGAATAAAAAAGTGGAATATTGTAGAACACAAACTAGCTAGAATGGTGGTAGCTTATCTTTGAAGGGAGAGAGATGGCAGCTACACTCATTTACAACAATCTAACACAAGAGGCTGAAAAGATGGCCTTTTAAAATAAAGAAAGAACCTTAAATGTCCAAAACCCTAAGCCTAGGAGGCAAAGTGCCAAAGGGTGTTTTTCTAAAAATAACGCCAAAAAAATTTTTGGGCGTTAGTTTTTACATCAATTTCCTAGAAGCATAGTTTTTGCATACGAGCTTTGTCTGGTGCACATAGTATCTCATTAGAAAGATATAACTAAGGAATATGATAAAACAGTATGGCCAATAGTTTTCAAGATCACTTGTCTAAAAATCTTGTTAAGAGCCTCAAAATGAGCGTGGAAGTTTAAGACCTAGAAAATCATAACAAAGTTGCCCAAATGTAGAACGTCCATGTTGAGTTAGTGGAAGAGGTGGGTGGACAACGACATCCACTTGGATCAGGCTCAAAATTTTTAGGAAAAATGGTGTAATATATGGTATAAAAAATGCCCCATGATGTATAATTTCAAAAGAGAAATCGATGGCCAAAATACATTACAATATATTAAGAAGGATCTGACACATGGACAAGAGTGAAGTCATGCACAACCAGGATAAAAAAAGATGCATCTGCAAGTAAAAACCAAAGTATGAAATACTCTTTTCCTCAAGGTGGGCACACCCATGCTTAGAGGTTATGTAAGCATGGCCACAAATCAAGTACACTGTGAAAATTAAGCATATCACACTGTTAAGTTTACATCTCATAAAATTTAGTGTAGTGGTGCATCCATGTTAACCAAATGCACCGATGTTGTTAAAATAACCGCAGTGGGAAAAATAATGAATGACTTGGCATAGTGGGGCATCTTATTGGACACCCTGTTACCAGTGTTATATACAACACAATGCACCGCTAAAAAAAAATTTGACGCTCCAATAACACGGTAGCACCCATGCATTCATATTAACACATCATACCGCTTAATTTGCAATAAAACAATTTAACCTAGTGGTTCCCCCTAGGTCCAATAAATGACTAGTGTTGTAAAGAGAACAATATCATGATAAATATTTCACAATCTAGCAGTGTGGTGCATCTTATAGGATGCACCAATAAAATAGGTGGTGGTGGGACAATAAATATGGACCATTGGTGTGTAAACTCTAACATTATGCACCGGTGTTGTCCAAAGAAAAGCACCGCAATAAATTTTTAAAAATAAACATAGTGGTGTGTATTTTGTGACACCCCATCACCAGTGCATTATAAAATACAATGCACCGCTAAACAACATGTCAGTGCTCTAGTGACATTGGAGCACCAATGCATTCAATTTAACAAAGCACACCGCTAACTTTACACGGTATAAATTTTAGCGTATCGGTGCATCCATGTTAATTAAATGCACCAGTGTTGTTTAAAGAACTACAACGGGAAAAATATTGAACGACTTGGCATATTGGGTCATCTCATTAGATGCCTTGTTATTGGTGCTCTATACAACACAACTCACCCCTAAACAAAATGATGTTGCTCCAATAACATGGTAGCACTGGTGCATTCATATTAACACATCACACTACTAAAGTTGCAATAAAACAATTTAACCTAGCATTACCCCTGAGTCCGAAAAATTCATTGGTGTTGTAAAGCATGACATAGGGTCATATATTTCACAATTTAGTAGCACGGATAGTCTTATGGGATGAATCACTAAAATGTGTGTTTGTGTGACAATATATGTGGAGCACTGGTGTGTGATAGTAAAAACACCACATGATGGTGTTGTTTTTCTAATATAGACCACCGGTGGTGGTGTGTAGTGACTTTTTTAAGCGCACGGATTATTTTCTACCTTTTTTGAAAAAGAAAAAAAAATAGTTTTTGTTAAATACAATTTATTTATATATGTGTGTGTTTTATATGTTTTATAATTTCAATTCATTTTATATAATAAATGTGCCTAAAAATATTTATATGGGAATCAGAGACGATGACAATGAGAGGAAGATGAGCAACAATGGTAGTAGCAAGTCGAAACATACATCTTTGTATGTAAGTAGGAGGCGCGAGAGAGGGAGGAGTTATTCATTCACCCTATTACACCACAAACACATTCCCATTTGAGGGATGTTTTCCTCCTCAATTTTTATGAGGAGGGTACATACCTCAAGGGGAACTCTCTATTGTTATAAAATTTGATCTGTCGTTCGAGTCATGGTCGACGGAAATTTAGGGTCGGTCCCAATCTGTGGTATCAACCCATGAAGGAGGATGTTTATTTCATCATTGAGTTATCTAATAGGGGGGAGGTTTATCCCTAGTTCCATGATCTACTCTCTGGTGTTGTGAGAAGACCCAGATGGCATATGTGCAAAGATATGTCAGTCTAGACATTCTTTCTACTTCGAGATTCCAAGTTCATGGTGGTCAAATGTAGATGAGTTCATTTCATATAGAGGAGGTTAGCTTCATGCGTCTTATTATCAAGAAACTATCACACTTTACCTATAATGGGAAATGCATTAGTTGTCCTTTGATGCATTATGTAAATATATTGGTGTAAAGGCCCCAATTAATTCGGTGGACGAAGATTTTTTTTGAGATAATTTTGTTTTGTGTTGAATTTTTATTGTAACAACCCCGTTTTCAAACCCCAAACTAGCGATGTATATTGTAAATGTGATGTATGGTCGAGAGCCAAAGCAATATAATATGTAAATGATGTAAATTGAATATAATGAATAAAATGTATCGCCAGTTGCAAATGGACATGGACGGAGATTTGGGGGCTAAGTATCCACAAGAGAGGGAAGGGGTCCAGGGGGGAGAGTTTACCCATGTTTATTAAACCCAAACCATTTATTTCTAAATTATCCTTACCATGAAACTTCCCTTATCTATTGAGTGTTCTAGAACCCAATCATTGAATTCATGTAAGAGGGTGGGTGTGAGAAGTCACATCCCATATTTATTGAGAGTGTAGGCATTGAGTACAATCAAATTGGGGAAGAGTGTAAGTGAAGCAAGCAAGAGAAAAAGGGGAAATTTGTATGGGTAAGAGACCAAAATTACATATTCACGTTTTTGGATGGAAAGTTGTTTTTACATGGAGTTTTTTGGATAGCAAAGGAGTTCTGAGTGTTGAATATTGAAGGCAGTTGTTGTGGTCAACTTTAGCATTTATTTGGATCTGAAAAATGTCGAGAAAGAGGTTGTGTGCATGGGAGTAATGTGATGTTCGAAATTCATCAAGGGAAGCATGTGTTTTGTTGTTGGGAGAATTTGTTTTGTATCTATAGAATTCTTGAGGTCCCAGCAAGTATATTTCCTATCCAACATGTGCCAGAAGCCCTGGAGGGGATTGGAAAGTCCTGAGGGACTGTGAGAAACAAAGGGGGATTCCATCCCTTGGGTTGTGCAGGTTGTGGGGAAGAGAGCTAGTGGACTAGAATTAAATATAAGATATAACTATTGAGAGGGGGACATTAGCTAGTGTTAGGGACCACCATCTCTTGTGGATTCATAGCCCCGTCTCGAGGGTGACTTGATATTGAGAACTAGAACAACAAGTTTATGGTTGGGAGGAACATTTGTCCTGTGCAGTGGGTTTCACATTTTATAGGATAAGTATTCTTATTTGTTGTGTTTATTCATGTATAATATTGATATAGTTGTTGTGCATTTTACTCTGAGATATATTTGGTTATTATTGCTTGTTGTGAGAAAAATGATGCATTCAAATCTATATTTATGTGGTTGAATAATTTTATATGCATTTAGTTTAAACTATGCATAGTTAAGCAATTGCATATATGTTTTTAATTAGCATGGTCCATTGTGTAAGCTTGAATGTCATGTTGTGTATGTTATTTCCACATTTAGAATTGGTATCATAAATTTTGTTTGGGTCGTTTTAACAGTGATGTAACCCAACTATGGATTGGGTATGTTACAGAGTTGTATCAGAGGTTAAGTTCAACATTGGACCCATATGGGCCAAGAATCTATGTGGATTTGGGCGAATTCGTTATTACAGACTTTAGTCTGAGCAAATTTGGGGAAAAACAGTGGAGAACCAAAGTGAAATAACCAAATTCGTGGGAAAATTCGAGATTTATTTTCCTCATAAATGTCTGAGATGTTTAATGGATTCAATCAGTCGGATTGCAGAGTTAGAATCGGCCTGCAAGGTTGAATTTTTCATTTTCATGGTCATTGCAGCACTGGGTAGAGTTTAATGAATCGACGACCAAGATCACTTTTGATATCGAGATCAATTACCCATACTCATTTTGATAAATTTAAAATTTTATAAGGTTTCATAATTTGATGAGGTCAAACAAATCAACGACCAAGATTCATTTTTGGCAGTTGGGAAAATGAGACAGATCGATGGTATGTATTTGTTGCCCATATACATTGGGGTTTTGGTCAAAAATTCCTAAGTGTTGAATTTAGCCAAGGGAAACTGCCAATTTCTGATGGTTAGGTCGTTCGAATTGGTGAAGTGATTTAATCACCAACGGAAATCATTAACAGTTGATGGTCGAGTCGGCTGGATTGGAAAAGTGATTTAGTCACCAATGGAAGCTGTCGACAGCTGATGATCGAGTCAGTTGATTTAGCAAAGTGTTTTGATATAGAAATTGAAAGTGTTGATCACTGATGGTCGATGGTTGGGTGTCAATATATTCAGTGAGGTTTCGGTTTTTCCAAGACAAATGGTCGATGGATGATGAAGGAAAGAGCGTGATCACATGTCATGCCATGTTAGCATCCATGTGTCATGCCATGTCATCCAAGAAATGGTCGATGGTTGATGGTCATGTCAGCCAAATTGGAGAAGTGTTTTCGATAGTCAACAGCAATGGCCAATGGTTGATGGCCTGGTTGGCCAAATTGAGAGAGTGTTTAATCCACCAATGAAAATCATCGATGGTCGATGGTTGGGTTGGCCAAATCAAAGATGTGTTGCAATCAATTTCAAAGGGAAAGGGTCGATGGCCAATGATCGAGTCAATAGTTTAAGCAATCAAATTAGATAAATGACTAAGATCTCACCCAATTTTGAGTTTGAAGACTTATATTTAAGGGTTGTTATAGCAGTAAAACAATCAATCTCTATGAATGTTTTTAGGTTTTTGAAGGTCATGAACTTGTGAGGTGATTTCGAGGCCCTAAACGATGATTTTAGGAAATAAAAACCCATGAGAAAAGATTAAACCAAGGTGCAATTTATCTTTACAACTTAAATAAAAGAACTCAAATAGAGCTATCCAATGAGCTACTCCGGGCACAAAACAGAGCTCGTATGAGAAAGTTATAGTTGAAACAATTAAGGTAAAATTTTGGCACCGATTTACTTCCATATGGCATAAATCCTTTCTCAGAAGTTCGTTTGAGGCACAGGAGTAGTCTATGGAAATATTATGAACCATAGAATACAGCCATGGGTCTAGATTTGGGATCTGGGTATGTAAAAATGTGTAGGAAGAGAAAGAAGACACGTGTAGCATACAAGGATAAATTGGAAAAAAAAATTCTAAACTTCTCTGAACCATAACTTTCATCTCAGAGCTCAGATTTGAGAAAACGAATAGTTATTGGGAAGGTATTGAGGAGAAGAAGACACATATTTACCCAGAATTGTGAATTGGGCAATAAATTTTCTCAAAAAGTAATAAAGTAATTCTATAGCAATAAGAGCTGGGAATTGCAGCATGTGAATATTGTAAATTTCTGCTCATAACTCAAAATGAGGCATGAGTACAGCCATTAGAGAGTTGTTTTGAAGAATAATGTGTTTAAGGAATCATATTTTGACATGGTGCATGGTGTTCTTCATAAATTGATGTGAAGAATAACTTGTAATCTAATTAATAAAAATATTTTTACAATGTGTTTAATTCTAACAACAATTATTGCATGCACATTCTTACATAATTAAAGATATAGAAAAGAAAACTGTAGTTCCTATATGAGAACTAGAGATATGGATAATGCACCAGGGTATTACATCCATGAGGAAGAGATCATAGGTCTTCATTTCAACATGTGGAATGTTGAGATGAAGTCTTGGTGAGTGATGCAGGAGCATCGCCCACGTCAAGCGAGCCAGCACATCGAGCGGAAAACAGCTGGACAGTGCCAGCACAAATTTTGGAAAAAACTTGGAAGTTGTTGCGCGATCTTAAATGACTCATTTAAGAGACGGTGCACTGGTATATTATAAATATAAGCTCACGTCCTTAGGTAGATGAGGCATTTAATAGATTTAATGTAAGTAGATAGGAATTTAATTCTAGAATTGATAGCGTAGAGCTTGAGAGGGAAACGGGATATAGACACCCTCCTTTGTATATTGTATTATCATTCATTTAAGTAGAAGAGAAGAGCATGCAGAGAAGCGTTGAAGAACACTCCATGTACAGATATTGAATTAATAGAAGAACTTTGATTCAATTTCATGGCTGTGTTATTCTCTGTGTCTTGTTGATATTAAGCTCATGAATGTTTTCTTCTTGTCATGCATTTGATTTTATATGTTGTGTATGTGATTTCATGGTTGAATTGAAGTCTAGGGAGGACAAGAAGTTAGTTTCAATTGTTTCTCTATCTTGAACCAGAGAATTCTTGCAAGGAGTGCAGTCGAATTGTCTGCAGGAGTGTGTTGACAGAAGGGTTCAGATAGAGACACCTTTTGTACTAAGTTCTCAGAAGTGCAAGTTTGGCACCAGAGCCGTGCAAGGTGTGCACAGGCTGGATGAAGACTCAGAGTTGCGATTCTGAGCGTAGACATCAAAAGACTGTTGCTGCAGGTGTGCGCAAAGTCGAGAAGACTTCAACACTTAGTGTGTTTGAAGTTTTCTGCAAGGAGTGCGTGCAAAAACCTTCTTCCTGGGAGACTTGGGGTCAAGAAAGCTCAGGAGGAATAGGCCTTTGAAGTTGTCGAAGGGCGGCGGAGAGAAATCGTGCATCGAAGCGTTCGAGCAGGGGATGAAGAATCGCGTGCAGGGTGACAAGTTCTATGAAAGGAACAGCTCGTCGTTTCGAGGATTGTGTAAGAAGAGATAGACGGTCAGCATTCTTCGTGGTGAATCCACGAGTTGTTGTGGATCGTTGGATCTTGTGGAGTTGCAGGGAGTCTACAGTGCAGGTGAAAGAAGTTCGAAGTTCAGGAGAGCAGGGGGTGTTGACCGGAATCACAGGGAGCGTGACTCTATTCGTGGATCAGCATATCGGTGGTTCGCGTGGAAGCGGTTGGAAATTTGGCCGTGGAGATCGCGATATCGCGAGGTGCGAAGTTCTGAGGAGTTTCATAGATCGCGGGAAACCACAAGAGTGGGGACGTGGCAGGTGATCTCGGGACATCGGGTCTCGTAAGTTGAAGGGCCAAGAGATTTGGTCTCGCGAGAGGTGAAGTCGCGAGGCAGCGAGATCGCGAGTTGTCATCATCTCGACTTATCAGATCTCAGAAGTTAGGACCCTAAAGACATAGTGTTGTGAGTCACGAAGTCGTGATAGAGTGAAGTCTCGATAAGTCGAGGGAAATTCAACGTTGACCAACGATATCGGGTCTCAGGGATCCGAGGGTATAATGCTTGACTATTGAACTTGCGAAATCGCGACTTCTGATCCTCCGATAACCAAGGAAGGGAGGATCGCGCGAGAAGAAGAGTCACTGTGGGTACGAAGGATTCCCGATAGGGGATCAGAAGAACCTTTGAGTTCTTCGGGCCGAGCAGAAAGAAGGTCCTGGTGATAGCAATCGTGCAGTGACGGGTGCGATTGCGCCATAAAGTGGTATCAGAGCGGGATTTTCTTTGCTTTCTGTAGCAGAGAAGAGGATACATCATGCCGCCCAGAAGAGAAAGACAGTCACCAGATCCCGAAGACAGGGAGGTGCGAAGAAGAGGTAGGCCGTCAGGAAATCCAGAGATGGAGCGGCAGATGAGAGATCTCCGAGCAAGGCTTGAGGATATGGAGACAGCTCAGAGACGCAGAGTTGGTGCAGGGGATCTTAGCAATTCAGAGGTTGAAGAAGAAGTTGGACATGAAGAACAAGTCACAGCAGAAGANCTCTTGACACATACTTCGATTATGAAGATGTGGAAGAAGATAAGAAAGTCAAGCATGCAGTTACACGCTTGAAAGGACATGCAGCATTGTGGTGGGACGAGCTACAGGCTGATAGGCGCTGCAAAGGTAAACAGAAGATCAAAAGCTGGGATTGAATGATCGTGAAGATGAAAGCGAAGTTCATCACAAGGGATTATCAGATCACTCTGTTCAGGTGAATGCAGAACCTGAGACAAAAGTTGATGATGGTGAAGGAGTACACCGAAGAATTCTACAAGCTCAATATCCGAGCAGGTCATCGGGAGAGCAATGATGACAAAGTCGTCAGATATCTGAATGGTCTGAGATACGACATTCAGAATGACTTAAGCATGCTTACCATTAGAACGGTGGAAGATGCTTACCAGATGGCTTTGAAAGCCGAGGAGAAGCTGAGCCGAAAGCAAGGTCAGCGAGGGCGAGGAAGAAGCCAGCCAAGAGGCAAAGCGATTGCCCAGGATAAATTCCAGAAGCCCAAAGAGGAATGGAAGAAACCTCAGGGTAGAGTTGAGAGAGGCGGAACCTCACAGCAGAGGCAGCCATATGCTGAACAGAGAAGACAGCAAGATGATCAGCGAGGAGATTAGGCTGATGCAAACACTCTTCCTCGTACTAGAGGTCGAGGTAGAGGAAGAGGAGGAGTTATCACATGTTTCACATGTGGGAAGAATGGGCACAAATCATTTGAGTGTCCAGAGAAAAAGAAGGAGACAGGTGAAGCTCAGAGGCGTGATGCTGAGAACGAAGATGCAGACAGCGGAAGAGCGCTTGGGATGCATAAATTCCTTTTGACACCTGAGAAGGAGGTGGAACA
Organism: Picea mariana; assembly: GCA_032191745.1. Classification (NCBI taxonomy): domain Eukaryota; kingdom Viridiplantae; phylum Streptophyta; class Pinopsida; order Pinales; family Pinaceae; genus Picea; species Picea mariana. The sequence continues at coordinate 152,352 of JASDQU010305557.1, read as the reverse complement.
CTCAATGCAGAGGACCAGACTGTTTAGAATAGCTTGCACAGCCAAGGACCGGAAATGCAAGGTTATTGTGGACAGTGGAAGCACGGATAATCTTGTATCCACAGAGATGGTGGAGAAATTAGAGCTGGACACGACTGATCACCCGAGTCCATATAAAGTTTTGTGGCTACAGAAAGGACATCAGGTGAGTGTCACCAAACAATGCTTAGTTGAATTCAAGATAGGAAATTATAATGATAAGATCCTGTGTGATGTTATTCCCATGGATGTATGTCATTTATTGTTGGGTAGACCATGGCAATATGACAAAAATGTGGTTCATGATGGGAGAATGAACACATACACCCTGGAGAAGAATGGGAGAACCCATAAGTTGCTTTTGATAAAGGATAAGGAGGTGAAACCGGAAGTAAACAGCATGATACTTCTCATGAGTGGGAAGGAACTTCTCACAGAGATGGAGAAGAAGGAAGATCCAAAATTCTTTGTGGTCAGGAAACCAAGAATTGTTTTGACTAGCACAAGAGTGGATGATTTACCAGTTGAAGTTCAGGAACTGCTGGAAGACTTCGCTGACATCATAGTGAACGAATTGCCTCATAAGTTGCCACCAATAAGAAGTGTGAGTCATCACATAGACCTCATACCAGGAGCGATTTTACCAAATAAAGCCACGTACAGGTTGACGTCGCAAGAAAATGAAGAGGTCAAGAGGCAGGTCCAGGATTTGATGGACAAAGGATTGGTCAGAGAGAGTTTGAGTCCATGTGTTGTACCGACAATGCTCAGTCCGAAGAAAGACGGAGGCTGGAGGATGTGCACCGATTCAAGAGCGATCAACAAAATCACCATCAGGTACAGATTTCCACTACCAAGAATGGATGATCTGATGGATTGCCTGAGTGAGGCAAATTATTTTTCAAAGATTGACCTGAAAAGCGGATATCACCAGATTCGCATGAGGGAAGGCGATGAGTGGAAAACAGCATTCAAAACAAACAAAGGTTTGTACGAATGGTTGTTCATGCCGTTTGGGTTGACGAATGCGCCAAGTACTTTTATGTGGTTGATGAATGAAGTCCTAAGGGAATTCATCGGAAAATTCGTCATTGTTTATTTGGACGACATACTAATTTACAGTAAATCATAGGCTGAACATTTGAAGCATTTGGCCATTGTGATGAGGACGCTACAGCAGGAGAAGCTGTTGATCAACATGAAGAAATGTTCATTTATGAAGACAGAGCTCATTTATTTGGGTTTTGTTATTTCGTCGAATGAGTTGAGAATGGACCCAGAGAAGGTGGACGTAATAAAGAATTGGCCATCACCGAGAAATGTGTTCGAGGTGAGAATTTTCCATGGTTTGGCTAGTTTCTACAGAAAGTTCATCAGGATTTTCAGTGGAATTAGCGCAGCGATGATAGACACGGTGAAAAAGCAACATAAGACTTTTCATTGGATCGCAGAGGCCGAGAAGAGCTTCAATCTGTTGAATTAGAAGATCACAGAGCAACCAGTATTAGTGTTACCAGATTTTCAGAAGACATTTCAGGTGAAATGTGATGCCAGTGGGTATGCCATAGGAGCGGTCTTGAGTCAGGATGACAGGCCAGTTGCATACTTCAGCGAGAAGCTAGATGACGCGAAGCTGAAGTACTCCACGTATGATAAGGAATTTTATGCTATTATACAGGCACTAAAGAAGTGGAGGCATTACTTGATCCCAAAAGAATTTGTACTGTACAGTGATAATCATGCATTGCATTTTGTGAGTCAACAAGAGAAGTTGAATCAGAAACATGCAAAATGGGTAGAGTATATGTAGAACTTCACATTTGTGATTAAACACATTTCAGGAACTGCTAACAAAGTGGTTGATGCTTTGAGCAAGAAATGTTTGTTGCTGCAGGAGTTTCGAGTCAAAACCCAAGGTTTTGAAGATCTCAGGGATATGTATGCAGAAGATGCAGATTTTGGCGAAGCGTATGAGGTATATGAGAATCCAGTTCTCAGGTATCGGAGCCCGTGGATAGACTACATGATCCAGGAAGGATTGCTATTCAGAGGCAATCAGCTGTGTATTCCGAATTGCTCCATGAGGGAGAACCTGTTGAAGGAGAAGCACAGCGAAGGATTGGCCGAACATTTTGGCCATGAAAAAACATTCGCGAAACTGAATGAATCCTATTTTTGGCCAGGGATGCGTGCGGATGTCAAGATATTTGTTGACAGATGCAGGATTTGTCAGCATTCAAAAGAGAGAAAACAGAATGCAGGTTTTTATCAGTCGTTGCCCATACCAGAGAGGCCATGGGAGGCGATCAGCATGAATTTTGTATTAGGATTGCCGAGGACGCAAAGAGGAGTTGATTCTATCTTTATAGTCATGGACAGGTTTTCAAAGATGGCACATTTTATCCCGTGTCAGAAGACCAGTGATGCTATGCACATCGCGAATTTGTTTTTCAAGTAGATCCTTAGACTTCATGGATTGCCGATAAGTATTGTTTCGGACAGGGATACGTAATTCATAGGTCATTTTTGGAGGATGCTATGGAAGAAGCTAGGAACTAATCTGGCATTTAGTTTTGCTTATCATCCTCAGACGGATGGACAGACGGAAGTCATCAACAAAAGTCTAGGAGATTTATTGAGGAGCCTGGTGACAAAACACCACAACAGTTGGGACAATGTGTTGCCACAGGCAGAATTTGCATACAATGATTCGATGAATCGGAGTACAGGTAGAAGTCCATTTCAGATTGTGTATGGCACACAACCGAGGGGAGTGTCTGAATTGCGAGATTCAGAAAAGACTACAACTAGCATCGCTAGTGTAGAGGAATTCGCTGAGGCGATGCAGGAACTTCACAGTCAGGTGAAGCAGCGACTGATGAGATCAAATCAGGAGTATAAGCGCAGGGAAGATCAGCATCAGAGACAACCTCAGTTCAAAGTTTGCGATCTAGTTCTCGCACACTTGAGAAAGGAAAGGTTCCCAAGGGGAACATATAACAAACTCAAGATGAAGAAAATCGGGCCATGCAGAGTCCTGAAGAAATTTGGAGAGAATGCATATGAGATTGAGTTGCCAGAAGGCATTGGGATATCTCCGATATTTAATGTCGCAGACTTATACCCATACAGATTTGGAGAAGCAGAGACTGGAACTGAGGAACCAGTGATCCAGTGGCAGAAGCAGATGCCGATTGCAGGAAAACCGCAGATGGAGTACATACTAGATAAGCGAGCAGGTAAGAACACCAGGCGAAAGAAGTATTTTGAGTATCTGGTCAAATAGAAGAATCACCCAGTGGAGGATGCAAGCTGGGAAACTGAAGCAGTGATCCAAAAGCATGGACACACCGTGCAGGAGCTCATGGACAGGAGCCCATGAAATTTTTCAAGCGAGGGAGTATGATGCAGGAGCATCGCCCACATCAAGCGAGCCAGCACATCGAGCGGAAAATAGCTGGATAGCGCCAGCACAAATTTTGGAAAACACTTGGAAGTTGTTGCGCGATCTTAAATGACTCATTTAAGAGACGGTGCACTTGTATATTATAAATGGACCTTGAGCAGATAAGCTCACGTCCTTAGATAGATGAGGCATTTAATAAATTTAATGTAAGTAGATAGGAATTTAATTCTAGAATTGATAGCGTAGAGCTCGAGAGGGAAATGGGATATAGACACCCTCCTTTGTATATTGTATTATCATTCATTGAAGCAGAAGAGAAGAGCATGCAGAGAAGCGTTGAAGAACACTCCATGTACAGATATTGAATTAATAGAAGAACTTTGATTCAATTTCATGGCTGTGTTATTATCTATGTCTTGTTGATATTATGCTCATGAATGTTTTCTTCTTGTCATGCATTTGCTTTTATATGTTGTGTATGTGATTTCATGGTTGAATTGAAGTCTAGGGAGGAAAAGAAGTTAGTTTCAATTGTTTCTCTATCTTGAACCAGAGAATTCCTGCAAGGAGTGCAGTCGAATTGCCTACAAGAGTGCGTTGACAGAAGGGTTCAGATAGAGACAACTTTTGTACTAAGTTCTCAGAAGTGCAAGTTTGGCACCAGAGCTGTGCAAGGCGTGCGCAGGCTGGACAAAGACTTAGAGTTACGATTCTGAGCATAGACATCAAAAGACTGCTACTGCAGGTGTGCGCAGAGTCGAGAAGACTTCAACACTTAGCGTGTTTGAAGTTTGCCGCAAGGAGTGCGTGCAAAAACCTTCTTCCTGGGAGACTTGGGGTCAAGAAAGCTCAGGAGGAATAGGCCTTCAAAGTTGTTGAAGTGCGGCAGAGAGAAATCGTGCATCGAAGCGTTCGAGCAGGGGTTGAAGAATCACGTGAAGGGTGACAAGTTCNAGATAGACGGTCAGCACTCTTCGTGGTGAATCCGCGAGTTGTTGTGGATCGTTGGATCTTGTGGAGTTGCAGGGAGTCTACAGGCAGGTGGAAGAAGTTCAAATTTCGGGAGAGCAGGGGGTGTTGACCGAAATCACGGGGAGCATGACTCTATTCGTGGATCGGCATATCGGCGGTTCGCGTGGAAGCGGTTGGAAATTTGGCCATGGAGATCATGAGATCGTGAGGTGCGAAGCTCCGAGGAGTTTCGTAGATCGCGGGAAACCACAAGAGTGGGGACATGGTAGGTGATGTCTAGACATTGGGTATCAGAAGTTGAAGGGCCAAGAGATTTGGTCTCGTGAGAGGCGAAGTCGCGAGGCGGCAAGATCGCGAGTTGTCGTCATCTCGGCGTATTGGATCTCGAAAGTTAGGACCCTAAAGACATAGTGTTGCGGGTTACGAAGTCGCGATAGAGAGAAGTCCCGATAAGCCGAGGGAAAGTCAATGTTGACCAACGATATCGGGTCTCGGGGATCCGAGGGTATAATGCTCAACTGTTGAACTTGCAAAATCGCGAGTTTCGATCCTCCGATAACCAAGGAAGGGAGGATCGCGGGAGGAGAAGAGTCACTGTGGGTACGAAGGATTCCCGATAGGGGATCAGAAGAACCTTTGAGTTCTTCAGGCCGAGCAGAAAGAAGGTCCTGGTGATAGTGATCGTGCAGCGAGGGGTGCAGTTGCGCCATAAAGTGGTATCAAAGCGGGATTTTCTTTGCTTTCTGTAGCAGAGAAGAGGATACATCATGCCACCTAGAAGAGAAAGAAAGTCACCAGATCTCGAAGACAGGGAGGTGTGAAGAAGAGGTAGGCCGGCAGGAAATCCAGAGATGGAGCGGTAGATGAGAGATCTCCGAGCAAGGCTTGAGGATATGGAGACAGCTCAGAGACGCGGAGTTGGTGCAGGGGATCTTAGCAATTCAGAGGTTGAAGAAGAAGTTGGACATGAAGAACA
>JASDQU010305557.1:128751-145738 GCA_032191745.1 Picea mariana | reverse complement strand
TCACATTTTATAGGATAAGTACTCTTATTTGTTGTGTTTATTCGTGTATAATATTGATATAGTTGTTGTGAATTTTACTCTAAGATATATTTGGTTATTATTGCTTGTTGTGAGAAAAATGATGCATTCAAATCTATATTTATGTGGTTGAATAATTTTATATGCATTTAGTTTATACTATGCATAGTTAAGCAAATTCATATATGTTTTTAATTAGCATGGTCCATTGTGTAAGCTTGAATGTCATGTTGTGTATGTTATTTCCACATTTAGAATTGGTATCATAAATTTTGTTTGGGTCGTTTTAACAGTGATGTAACCCAACTATGGATTGGGTATGTTACAAAGTTGTATCAAAGGTTAAGTTCAACATTGGACCCATATGGGCCAAGAATCTATGCTGAATTGGGCGAATTCGTTGTTACAGACTTTAGTCTGAGCAAATTTGGGGAAAAACGGTGGAGAACCAAAGTGAAATAACCAAATTCATGGGAAAAACCAAGATTTAGTTTCCTCATAAATGTCTGAGATGTTTAATGGATTCAATCGATCAGATTGCAGAGTTAGAATCAGCCTGCAAGGTTGAATTTTGCATTTTCATGGTCATTGCAGCACTGGGTAGAGTTTAATGAATCGACAACCAAGATCACTTTTGATATCGAGATCAATGACACATACTCATTTTGATAAATTTAAAAATTTATAAGGTTTCATAATTTGATGAGGTCAAACAAATCAATGACCAAGATTCATTTTTGGCAGTTGGGAAAATAAAACAGATTGATGGTATGTATTTGTTGCCCATATACATTGGGGTTTTGGTCAAAAATTCCTAAGTGTTGAAGTTGGCCAAGGGAAAATGCCAATTTCTAATGGTTAGGTCATTCGAATTGGCGAAGTGATTTAGTCACCAATGGAAATCATTGACAGTTGATGGTCGAGTCGGCTGGATTGGCAAAGTGATTTAGTCACCAATGGAAGCTGTCGACAACTGACGATCGAGTCGGTTGATTTAGCAAAGTGTTTTGATATAGCAATTGAAAGTGTTGATCATTGATGGTCGATGGTTGGGTGTCAATATATTTAGTGAGGTTTCGTTTTGTCCAAGACAAATGGTTCATGGATGATGAAGGAAAGAGCGTGATCACATTTCATGCCATGTCAGCATCCATGTGTCATGCCATGTAATCCAAGAAATGGTCGATGGTTGACGGTCATCTCAGCCAAATTGGAGAATTGTTTTCGATAGTCAACATCAATGGCCAATGGTTGATGGTTGAGTTGGCTGAATTGAGAGAGTGTTTAATCTGCCAATGAAAATCATCGATGGTCGATGGTTGGGTTGGCCAAATTAGAGATGTGTTGCAATCAATTTCCAAGGGAAAGGGTCGATGGCCAATGATCGAGTCAATAGTTTAGGCAATCAAATTAGATCAACGACTGAGATCACACCCAATTTTGAGTTCGAACTTAGATTTAAGGGTTGTTATAGCAGTAAAACAATCAATCTCTATGAATGTTTTTGGGTTTTTGAAGGTCATGAACTTGCGAGGCAATTTTGAGGCCCTAAACGACGATTTTAGGAAATAAAAACCCATGAGAAAAGATTTTACCAAGGTGCAATTTATTTCTACAACTTAAATAAAAGAAATTAAATAGAGTTATCCAATGAGCTACTCTGGGCACAAAACAGAGCTCGTATGAGAAAGTTACAGTTGAAACAATTAAGGTAAAATTTTGGCACCGATTTACCTCCATATGGCATAAATCATTTCTCAGAAGTTCGTTTGAGGCACAGGAGTAGTCTATGGAAATATTATGAACCATAGAATACAGCCATGGGTCTAGATTTGGGATCTGGGTATGTAAAAATGTGTAGGAAGAGAAAGACGACACGTGTAGCATACAAGGATAAATTGGAAAAAAAAATTATAAACTTCTCTGAACCATAACTTTCATCTCAGAGCTCAGATTTGAGAAAACGAATAGCTATTGGAAAGGTATTGAGGAGAAGAAGACACATATTTACCCAGAATTTTGAATTGGGCAACAAATTTTCTATAGCAATACGAACTGGGAATTGTTGCATGTGAATGTTGTAAATTTCCGCTCATAACTCAAAATGAGGCATGAGTACAGCCATTAGAGAGTTGTTTTGAAGAATAATGTGTTTAAGGAATCACATTTTGACATGGTGCATGGTGTTCTTCATAAATTGATGTGAAGAATAACTTGTAATCTAATTAATAAAAATATTTTTGCAATGTGCTTAATTCTAACAACAATTATTGCATGCACATTCTTACATAATTAAAGATATAGAAAAGAAAACTGTAGTTCCTATATGAGAACTAGAGATATGGATAATGCACCAGGGTATTACATCCATGAGGAAGATATCATAGGTCTTCATTTCAACATGGGGAATGTTGAGACAAAGTCTTGGTGAGCCTAGGAATAGCAGCAATAATGATACTACCTCCTTGGCTTGTTACTTTACTTGTCAACCCAGGGTTCATATAAACTTAAGAGGTGTTGTGAAAATTATATGCAACATGCACTAATAACAGTCTAGGTGTAATATTGATCAAGGGGCCAATGCGTTTTTGGTGCAAAATTGGAGACCGGCGTTCTCAGAGGTCACCAACAAATATATCGTTGTAGTCTAGTAGCACTAGCATATTCAACCTTCTGCAAGGGAAGGAAGTCTCACCCGAAGAGAAACGAGACTTATGTTTGATCAAGTGAGTTAGAAAGGACACACCATTAGATCTAATACAATATAATATAGATTCATACTTGAATGCATAAATATTATATCATTAGAAGTATAAACATGTATGTGCATTCAATAATCCATGTTGCACAACATAAAGATGAGTGCATAAATCACAGAAATTTGTAGACAATATCACAACTACCAATTATATAGACCAGGGAAGATTGCACATCACAAAGATCAAATATGCATACCCATAATGACAATTTTTGGTGCCTGAATAATCCATCATGTTATTATCATATCACAACTCAGCATACAAAAATAGTATCATCTATATCATGACTTATATAGCAGAATCAATAATCAGATATCTAGTATGGACTCTTAGACTTCTGCACAAGCACAGCTAATTCCACATAATTCATTACAGTAGCTTATCACAACAGACTCAATGACAGTAATGGCGATAGATTGATGAAAAAAGAAGAATGACAAGGAATCTATTAACAGCAGTTTTCATGTCTCGAAGATAGCACAATATATCAAAATTAAATTATTGACTCAACAACTAAGAAACCTATCATCTCGACAATTAGGAAAATATTTCCCATTACATATTCACATATTTATGAAATTTCCTTCAGTGCTTCTTGACTTCTTGAGTCCACTATTATCTTTTCTTGATTTCTCTTTTGTTCTACATGTTCTTGAAGCTTCTATATCTTTCCACTTGCTAGTCCAATTGGCACATGAACTGTTTCTATTGTTGTTTCCATGCTTGTAGTTAGATTTCAATTCATCATATATACTTTCCCCCACTTCTATCCTTTTGCCGCCCTACTTTGATTTTCCGCAAAACTGTGATACTTCCACAAAGTTGAACGTCCTTCAAAACGAAGGGCCCAACAGGCCCCGACCACAATCTTTGACTCGTCCCAAGTCAACCTTCCACTCTTTCACTGTGGTCACCTTAAAATGAATGGCCCAAATCAAGTACAATTGAAAGGGCCTGCTCGTGGAAACTATCATAGCAATCCACATGATCCTGCCATTTCCTTGTTAATATCGCAGCTCCTGCAACAAAGTCTTGAGCAGTGGTCACACTAGGTTCCTCGGGCTTAGTAGCCAACAGAATCATCCATTCAATGTCAACAATATTATCAATGTGTTGTAGGTGGATGTACTCGACTTGCATGGTAGGTCATAAACTATGGAGCTCTTTCTTGGTGGTGCGAGTAGATTCATCTAGGGCATCGCATCATTCGTCCCCATTCTAGATTGTTGTAAACTTGGTCGCTTGCCCGAATGGATCAGTGATTGCTTGGGATTCCACATTCATTTTGTTCGGTTGGGTGTGTAATTCCTCAATAGGTTTGCGGTGAGGTTCTATCAATCCAACCCAATCATTTACCATGTCAAAAAGATGGTGAAATTCCTTGGCCCAGGCATGAAGAGAGGAATTATTAGTGTTTCCCTCCTTGATTGCATGTGTAATATGTTGGAGAAGCTCTTTGGGTTTCTCCTTTTCCTTCAATTTGAACACAGTTAACTCCTGTTGCAGGGTATCTATTTTTACAGCCAACTGTGACCATGCGCCAGCAATGAGATCAACTCTTTATGGTGTCGCAACTGGAGTGATATCTTCAGGAATCTCAAGAATGGCATGGAAAAAAGAATTCCAGAATTGCTCAAACTTGTCTGTGATGGCCACAACTATGGATTCATTCTTCACATGCAATCCATTCTCTAATTCCATTGCAGAAGCAGCTATAGTGACGGTCTCTCTCAATTGATGTGCTTATTGTTGGAGCTCATCATTATATTGTCGAATTGTAGTAATCTATTGTTCCAATTGGTTAACAAAGGCATGTACCAGGTGTAAGATCTGTGACATGGCCCATGAGGAAATATCCCCAGGGAGAATAGAGGGATCCAAGGGAACTCTTAAAGTAAGTGGTTGTCTTCTTGCAATTGAACATTTTGAGAAGTTGGGGTACCATCACCATCAAGGCTTGGGGAACTAGTGTGAAGGTTGCGCACGACCCGATCTTGAACCTGCAAAGGAAGTTATGTCATCACATTAGTGTTCTCTAGGCATAGCTCTAAAAATTCATGGTATTGTTGCGGGTCCTACAGCATGGGCATGGATGACCATTTGGGACTATGTGTCTAAGGGGATTTGAACCTGTTGGTCCTAGGGAGAAGTGGAGGGTAATGGAATTTTGGTACCCGAAGTGATAGCAGGGGTTTGGTAGTATTTGGAAAAATCATGTCGAGCTGGGAAAGGTTAGGGGGGAGTGGAACTTGCGACGCTTGCAGAAAAATGGGCAACGGGGGGGAAAAACTTTCTATTGTAGTGAAAAAAGGTTCACTAGTTTAAATCCTCGCAATATCAAGGTTGAGTTGGCCATGGGATGGTGGAGTGGAGAGTGGGGTATTGGCGGAGACACTAGGATTTGGAGTGGTGATTACTTCAATGAAGGGGGTAGATTTCGGTGGATTTGGGGGATCATCATTAATGTGGATAATCGAGACATTAGTGGGAACGAGAGTAGTAGATAAATCTGGGTTGAAAATGGTGTAGGTTGGGGGTGGAAGGGATGATAGGGGAGTGGCCTCGGTGATGATGAGGTGGGTCGTAGGTTTAGAGGGATAACTAGTACACTACTTCTTTAAAGGAAATATAGAAATCATGACCTCATGAAATTGCTTACCCGAGATCGTTGCATCATTCGGAATGGAAGAAAAAGGGATTGGGATAGCTTGCCCTAGTAGTGCTTCTTCTTCTCCTTCATATGCCCTTTCTTCTAAGCTAGAAGGTGACTGATCTATTTTCATTGAACTAGTCCCTACATCTGAATTATGTGTCAGATATGACTGTTGCGCGAGAACAGGCATCATGTAGTAGATTTCCTACCTTTTTCGTTTGATAGTAACACCTAGCCATGCAGTGACTTGTTTTTCAAACAGAGGCTCGTCTAGGAAAAATGGGAGAGAGTTCACATGGAAGAGCATTGGATCGAACTTAAGAGGTTGAACAAAAGTATATTCATGGTTCATTCCAAACTAGAAGTTGTGTGTATGTTAATTGAGTAATGACTAGGTAATTCATGGTCGTTGTGTCAAGGATATAAGTTCATTGTACCACTACACAAAGGTTGCAGTGTGAGTGGTTGAGTTGCAGCTAGCAGTGTGACTACTCCAAGGTTCGAACAGTTTGGCGAAATGACTGTCAACAGAATGGGAGACGTTGTGACCCATTGGCGGTTGTTATTTACACATAGCAAATGCTACCAATAGATAATTGTATATAAAATACCTAGCTTTATCATGCGCATTCACACATGCCTGTAACATTTTGATGAGTAGATATTTACGCCAATTTAATGGTGCGCCATTCTTATTGAACTCTATTGCAATGATGGAATCAAGGGTACACTCATTTCAAGTGTAATTATGTATTAATTTCCCAACAATAAGGTAGTAGGCCATGCAGACTTTTTATTTTCTTATCTGTGAAATCTACGCTTTGTGACCCCCCCTTTTGGTTCCATATCTATCATAGAGACTAAGCTCCCCCTTCTTCCGACCGTGTTTCCTCGAGCCCTGGAATTTGTCTGTAACATATTTCCCCATAGATAGGATCGTGAGATTATGTATATCCTCCACATGTATTGGGTAGGTATTATATAAACATAAGGCATCGGTGTGCACTATGTTGATCAATAACTTCGTGCAGCAGAAAACTTCACTAGTAGTGTCGAAGACTGGTAGGTCGCGAAGACACATCAACATGGAATATCGTAGCAGTGTGAAATCAAGTTTCCACTGTCATTGAAATTATCTTTCTGGCGGTGTGAAACAATCCATAAACAAGTGGATGGACATGTGTGGATATTCTATAGCATCAGTAAAATCAAGGTCAACCAAACAGGTTTTTTCGATTGTCCCATGTAGATCACCTTGAACAGTGACCCGTGGATCAATAAACTTCATTAGAAATTCATTTTGAGGAGGGCCCCTTGATGAGTTGTGCAAACCATTGTAACAAGTCGGCATTGGTAAAAAAATAACACAGGTGGACAACGTCATGGATGCAGACTCACAAGTTGCTCAAAGGACTCTAGGACTAAATATGCAAGCAACTGAATGAAAAAAAAAAACAATTGTTGGATCGTCGAGAAATTGGAATTATATAAGAGACATGTGGTAAGTGACATTATCAACAAGCATTAATAGTGATAGCAGAGAAGTAACTCATCCCCAACATTGGAGATGACCCCCAAACACGGCGAAATCCCAGAGAGATTTGGGTAGTTAAGATTGTGAACAGTAAACTAGTAATGGGGCCGCAAGGAAAATGGAAAACTAATGGCCACACCAAAAATTGACCAGAAAAGGACTAACAGTTGTTTCATTTTAAATGATTCTAATTGGTAATGACAAGATGATAGGCGAACAAGTACCAATGGCATTTAACATCCAAAGCAACAAAGACAGTGCACAAAATTCGAACACGGGAAACACTTAATACAGAAATATTTGATTGAGACTTCCCCAACCACAAAGGTGATATCCGAGATGGAAATTTAACAATAATAGCTAGACTCTACGACAACTGATAGTTGGACATGTCACAGATTTATTAGCGGAAATAGGAAACAAGAACTATAAATAAAACTTTATTTAATACATGCACTCCTAGGTATAGGAGTGTTGTGCCAATTTACTTAGCAGGCAAAAACATAGGGCTTCAGGCGTGCACCATTCACCCATCTTGGTCGAATAATTCCATTGATTTTCTCTAATTTAATAGCTCCAGAGTCTCTGTGATGTCTCCATAGCATCTAATCAAGCATGGAGTTCTCTCATTTCCTTTTCCACTATTGGATCGGGCATTGGTCTCTCTTGATGTCTTATGGGTGGCATTGTTTAAATCTGTTCCACGCAAAATTCAGATCACAACTTTCCTTCTATCTCCCTTGCTTACAGAAAACAATGATTGTAAGCTCTGATACCACCTGACGCAGCAACCCTACCTCAGTAGGCTCTGCGCGACCTCCCAGTCTAAGGATTGTTCTTAATCTCCCTTTCAAGTCGAAATGACTCTTTGATTCCCAGATGGAATCTTCACACTTGTAACCACAGGTCCTTCTAAAGTTACACTTGTGTGAACAAGCACANGGAGATTAAGAACAGTCTAAGGATTGTTCTTAATCTCCCTTTCAAGTCGAAATGACTCTTTGATTCCCAGATGGAATCTTCACACTTGTAACCACAGGTCCTTCTAAAGTTACACTTGTGTGAACAAGCACAAGGCGCAAACCTCAACTCCACGTGACCAACCGATATGACCACGACCTTCACCCGAAAATGTGTTTCGGGTTTCCCAACTTCGTGATTCCTGTTGTGAGTCCCCCTGACTCCTTCAATCCTCGAAACCACGAAATGGGCTAACGAGTCCTCATCTCCTCCCTTATGCCTCGACCATATGACCTTAGTCACGTCATAGGGTCCACCTCTGAGCACGTTGAAATTTCGTGACTCGGGAGTTCACGATGCAACCTCCTCTCCTTCTCCTAAAGTCTGAACTCACAACTTATTTGTTGCGGATCGACGGTCCAGATCCTTCTAGGATATGACGGCCCATATCCTGTCGGGATTTCACAATTCTTGCCTTCACGTCACAACCTTCTCTACACCCCGAATTCTAAAATGTCAAAATTCAAACATGAGATCAATGACTCTCGTTGATCTAGATCTAACAGCAACTATTCCTCCTGAGCTTGTGAGTATTGAAAAACACTCAGTCTTAACTCCTCTGCTGATCCACTAGATCCAACGGTCCACGGCGAATCGATGGTTCTCCCTCTAATAATTTCGACCATCTGTTGAGTTCCTTAGAAACTCATGGCCAAAAAAATTGGCATCTTTCCTCCTGAACTTGGTTTTCTGTGAAGCCTCTGTGAGTCTTGTCCTTCCTTTGAACTCCTCGAAGTCTCTATCCATCATGAGCTTATACTTCACTTCAAACTCAATATTTCTAAGGGATTCTCGCACACACTTCTTGCAGCTTCTCGATAATCTCTGATTATCTAAACTTCTTAGTTCTACGCACTCCTTGCAACAGTAACTCCTCAAGCACTCACCGGGTTGGAAAAGTCTAAGACTTCAACCAGCATGCGCATGCCTTGCACAGATCTGTGCTATAATCGCACTTTTGTTGGTATAAGAACAATGGTATCTCTCCTGAGCTTTTTTGAGATAAAACTCAGAACTTGTCAACGCACTCCTTCCAGGGATTCTCGGGACAAGAAGCAATTGAAACTCATACTCTTCCCCTCACAGACTTCATACATCTAACATGAAATCATACATACATACAACATTGAAACAAATGCATAACAGAGCATATAAGCAAACTGTGAACATACCATTAAAATATGCAAACAGTAATCACCACAACACCATGAAACTGAATTAAAGCCTTCTCATATTAACTCCATTGCTTCTGTACATGGGTTAAATAGAAACAAATATCTGCTTATACAACCTTCTACAATCTATCTTCTAATTTGTTCCTATTCTCTTGCTCTATAGCTCTTACAATGAGAATAATCCTACAATACAATCCATGCGAGTGAGCTTTCTAGATTTTTCCCTCCTACAGCTCTAACTATCAAATCAAAAATAAAGTCTACAACTAATTTACATTTATTACAATAAAATCCTCCAACAAACAGATGAGAGCAACCTCTAAATATTTGCATTACAATCTCCAAAAAAAAAAAATATATATCTTCTCAAATATTACATTAATGTTTTATCTTTCCAAATTCAAAACGTTCTCAAAATGTGCACTAGTGCATTTCCAGTTGTTCCCCGCTTTTGTGCTTGCTTTGCTGGATTGCTTACGATGCTCCTACATCACAATGTCAATCCTCTTTTTCTTTTATATGTTTCCCAACCTCTTCTGTACTACGCACTAGGATCACAGTGTTCGACTTGCGATTTGCAAAAAATATTTCTAAGTTCTTCCATCCACTTATTAGTCCAAAAAATATTTTTATGCATAGGAATAACATATCTTTCTTCATTTATATTAGCTTTACTTAGATCAACTTTTTCTTCCAACTGTGCCCTAGATTCCAGACTAGGATAGAATCTATTAAACATACCTAGATTCATGCTTTCGAAACAAAAAAATTCACTTACCTTACTCTTATCAAAGCACAAAGCTTTACCTCTTTTAAGATCTTACCTATTTTCTTCAGATCGGATTTCTTTCTTAGCACGGAGCTTCACAAGTCAAGTAGAGTACTATGCACTTCAGCAGTGGATCTACGCACAGATATTCTCTTTTCTTTACTTCAGTTCCCAGCAATCACAGTTTCAGGTCCCAGGAATAGAACCATTTATTGGCACAGGGTCAAACCCAAGGTTCAACGCTTCAACAACGCACCAACAAAACCCTAAATATTGTCCCTTTCGAAAACACCTGTGAAGCAGGCAAAGTCTCACCTGAGGTAGAAGTGGGGGGGTTACAGGACTCAGGTGTTTGTAACCAAGCTGGGACACAGATTTGTGATTATAACACTTAGCAGAATATTCTAGCAACACTTAGAAGATAATATGCATTAGTTCATGAGCTTCATTAACATTAAATAACAAACCCTTAATAAATATTAGTGCAGTAATGACAAAGGGTAAACACTTCAACCACTTAGCACATAGCATTAGGTTAGATCTGGAATTCATTCATCTTTAAGGAAAGAACTAATCACCAACAAATCTATCTATCTTACATTATAATCAAGGCACTAAAAAAATCAATACATAAATAACATAGCACAAAGAAAACCAAATACACAAGATATACGTGGTCCACCCCAGTGTGTGGTCATGTCCACCAACTGTTTTGTCTTCTTTATTAATATTCAATCTCTTACATTCATCCGCTCATGTGCACTAAGCCACAGAGCCGAGCTTCGCGTAGGACAGGAGATCTGCGCATTGAGCATCAGATCCTCCTTCCCAATATTAGTTCAAGGCACAAATCCAACTCCTCTATTGAGAATAGAGCCTTGCGTACACATTATGTTGCACAAAGCAACTCAAAACCACTTGCACTTAGCCACTTCCTACTATTCACTATCCTTCTACAATACATTCTTACTTATTTATACTTTTACAATCCCTTACAAAAAGTCTTAAACATGGGAGAACCCATGGGCCAACATCCCATAACCCATTACAAAAAACCTAAAGAACCCCTTGTTGGGTCCACACAGCCCGTAAAACAAGTGAGATCCACTATCTCAGCTCCGCCTGGGCGCTCCATCTTTGACTAGCCTGTCGAAGCCCAAAAAGTGGTCAAACCTAACCAAGGTTTCCTCAAAACTTGGTCAGGGGCCAACACTCGGTAAGCCACACATATCCTCCATTTCCCATTCATTTTTAGGAATAATAACTAGGGGAGAGACCCACTCACTATTTGAAATTGGATAAATGAATCTGACATCCAACAACTTTTGCAATTCTTGTTTAATTGTTTCCTTCAATGCATGGTTCATCCTTCTTTGGGGTTTCCTAATAGGTATGCAGTCTTCCTTGATGTAAATATGATGAATACAGACGGAAGGATGGATTCCTTTAATATCTTTATAATCCCATGCAAAGTTTGCAATGTTTCTTTTTATCACATCTAATAAAAAAAAATCTTGTTGATTAGTAAGCTTTGTGTTGATTTTGGGTCTTTTTGTAGAGTTGATTTCTATAGTCCTGATAGAGGGATTTTTAGTTTCAGATATGAATATTTATTCCCATAGTTCTATTTTACTGTTAGCAGAAATTTCATAGTTAATTTCATCATTCCTCCCTTCCATTCTCACATAGGCGGGACATTGGTTTCGCTGAAAATTTAAAAGGAAGGTGTCCTCATCAATTTTGCTACTAGCCAAGGTTGTACTAATTGTGTAGATAAGATAGGCAATAATATGGACCAAGTATTATTCTTCTTCTTATACGCATATTGGAAGGTGTTTGGCCCTTTGTTTTGAATACCACCAAGTTTTTTGGATTTATAAAAGTTTTGCGGAACAATAGAACACAGAAACGAAAACTCCAAGTGGTGGAAAGATAACTACCAGTGTGCCAGCAAGGAAAAAGAGTGATGTGCCAGCTTTAGGAAGAAGTGGAAAATCTTGGAAGCTTTGAGCGCAATAAAATACAAAGCGGAATCAAGAAACAGCCAAGAAAATGATATAAATTGGGGGAAATGTAACAGGAAAGGGTTGGGATTTTTAGAATTGACATGTGTTTTGTTGTATTTTTTTGTTGATATTTCGATGTTGTATTATTTTAGATGATATTAATTCACTACGATATATCTTCCAAGAAAACAGCTAATTCTACTTCTATTGTGTAAGTTGTGATATGAAATACCTGCCCTATGTTCACCAGTCTAAGATATAATAATATAGAAAGGAGTATCCGGGCATTCAAATTTTGTTTTGTTATGGACGAATGCTTGGTCTTATTTTTTGTGTAACCTATTATGTGATGTGTAATTTTCATATGCAACACACTTTGGTCATGTATTCACTTATATGTAGGTTTCACAACATCGATTCATGAATTCCTAATCACATTTAGACTTATGATAATAGGATTTGTCCCAATTAAGTATGAATCTGATCTGTGATATGTCATATATGATGGTGTGTCCTACTTAAATCACTTTATCACACAAAGTCTCATTTGCGCTTCGAGTGATACCTCCTTCCCTTGCAGAAGGTTGAATATGCCAGTGCAACTAGACTACAGCAGCACCTTTTTTGGTAACCTCCAAGAACCTCGGTCTCTATTTTTGCGCTAACAAATGGTTATGTTTCTAGGACTTGAATTCTGAGCAAGTTTTCAGAGGATGCAGCATCACATCTTTAATTTTGACATCGAAATATGGTGGGAAATAAGGTGTGATGAGTTTATATTTCAAGAAACTAAGTTGTCATAGAAAAGTTTGAGGGTGGTGAAGGATGCAATCTTCTATTCCAAACTATCTAGTGATCAGTATGATATCTTCTAGATATGATTTCCAGAAGAGGTCTACCAGTGGCTCGACTGGTTACAAGAAGTGACAGAATTTAAAGATAGCATCAAGAAAATATTTAATTGGACGATTGAGTGGCTTGCTACTCTTCACAAGTTGGATCCCCAAATTTGTCGAGTTGTGGAATTGTTGGTCCAAAATACCCTGGAAGGATACATCATTGAATTTCCCACCGAAAATCACCAGTCATTCTCAAAGGCAGAAGCAACATTTTTTTAGGGAGCCTGAGGGAGATTAGTGAGAGAAATTTTGTTGTGGATTAATATATTGTTGTTTGAAGAAGAAATGTTACGGGCTCCTTTGGTTGAAATGGTCGAGTAAAACCCTTTTCACATCAGGGGTAGGTGATTCAAGTAAGGATCCATGTGTTAGGATACAAAATTTCTTGAGGTATGGGGGGTCGTCGTGAGAAGAGTTCCAGAGGCAAGTGGGCTCAGAAAAGGGTTGTGGTGCTTGAAAAGTGGTGGCAGGAGCAGATGTGAAAGTTGATGAAGAGGCCTAATCAGTCATGCAAGTAGATCATCCTCAAGAAGATTCATACAAGAGATTTAGAGAATTTGAAAGAGTTGTGGTTACATGGAAGGATGGTTAGCCAATGGTTGAAGGAGAAGTTTGTATAGAAAGATGAGAGTTCTTGAGAGAGTAGACGAGGTGGAGAAAAGTAGGACGAAATAATCATGATCGGAGCCACCACCAAGGATCAAGACACAGTTGTAACCTCTGAAGAAGTTGTGAGATAATTAACCCATGCAACACCCAAAGATGTGAAGTATACTACAGGACATGATATGATATGGCATCATAATGTGAACCCCCAGGTGAAAGCATCATGTCCCAAAGACACAGGAACCAAACTTGGATCACCTAGTCCCTCAATGCAATATTCCAATATGGTAAATTCTACAATAAACTCTCCCACAATTCCTGTCATTTCTCCTCATTCTAGTCCAACCAGTTCGATTGGTATCAGTAGTAGTATTCTGGAAAGTTATATAGTGTTATCGAAACCAGAACCTCTAGGATTTATCTTGATAGGGTCCCCAAATCCTCCCATGGTGCATCACCACACTAGATCCCTCACCCGATACCCGGAATTTTGGGGGAAAGGGGATGAGGATGTGGAACAACATTGGTTCCTTTGTGAGTCCATCTAGTGGTCTTGTGGAACTTTGGATGATAATAATATAGTTTAGATTCGTACCATGTTAAGATGTCAAGAATTAAAATGGTATATGAAATCCATCGAACTAGGGAATCCCCAGAGGCAACCATTTCCTTTACCACAAGTCAAACAAAAATTTAACATTGAATTTAAACTACCCCAATCCGAGCAACAAGATATTTCTAAATTGTGGTAAATCAAACAAAGAGATGGGGAATCTTCCTCGGAGTATAACCAAATATTCAAATATGCGATAGGGAAATTATCCAACCCCATTCATGAAGACCACCAATGAGGATGGTTCATTTAGGGACTTTTACCATTAAATTGGATTCCCTTAACCCAGCAGTGGATAACTACATTAGGGGAAGCCCTATAATAGGCCATGAAAATTGAGGTGATGGAGGGATATCCTGGCAGCTTGCGGGTAATAATACCACCCAATGATTATAATATTACATAGCTACAAGGCCAGATTTCCTCCTTGAGTAATAAGATTCAAGAATTGACCATTCCTAGAGAACCCCCACCCTCAAGTCTAGTGTATTGGTTTCTATATTGAGGGTAATACAGTGACATAATGTCCCATACTGAGGGGTTCAGGACCCCCCCGGAAACCCATGTCTCCTCCACCAATAGGACCATCTGGACGAGTTGCACAAGTTGTAGCTACAACACCATTCCATGGCCATGTGCAGTACCATGTCTTCCCAAACCATCAAGGTAATCAAAATAATAACTATTGTGAAATATGTCGAAGTCATGGGTACCCCCCTCAGCATTTCCAATCCTACAAAAATACACCCTTATTACAAACATAGTCTACTATGAATTTTGTGGGTCACCAACTCACAACGTCAAACATTGTTGTGCATTGGATGCTCTTGCAGATAGACTAGATCAATCTACATTCAGGGTTGATGAAGTTCCTCAAGGATTTGGAGGAGGACATACAGATGGTGGAGGTTTCAGAGGTGGAAAAACCGACAAAAGAGGGTCAGCTCTGTATTATAATTGTGATGAGCAGGGACATCTCACTCAAGATTGTCCTCTTCTAAAATGTCCCTACTGTGCCCACTATAGAAAAAACATCCATGCCACTGAGGATTGTCCTTAGTTGATTGTGAAATGGGAGGATTGCGCAAGACAGTGAGGCACCAATTTGATAAATTCAAAGCCCTGACATGTCATTGAATAAAATGTTGGCAAATATGTAACAAACAGCGAATGGCATGAGTACAGGAAGAATGTACAGAGGATTGTTAGCATATTTACAGGCAGCATATACTTTTCATTGATGGAAAGTACAGTAGTGGTGATGGCTTGAGTACAGCAGTGATGATTAGTGGAGCAGTGATAATCGGGGAAGAGCATCAACTGTGTTCGTTAGATCTCTTTCTGAATTCCCGACGGCCATCAAATCTGAATGAAGACAAGAAGAGCGCACTGAAAAGGAGGACAGATCTCAGATGTTAGATCCAAGTGCAGGACCTGACCATCATTGGATCAAGAAGAACCTGCACGTTCTTTAAAGTGCAAGGAGAAGTGAGCGTAATCGCAATAGGCAAAATCGTGACTTCATCTGAGCCGTCAAATCAAGATTGATTTTGGACCGTTGATTCCAATTCATGTCGGAGTTTTGGGGATAGAGACTTGGACATGTCAAAGATTATTGACATCAGGAATCCCGATATCGCGATATGCGAAATCGCGATGTAATCTGAGCCGTTAGATTAAGGTTGAATCTGGACCGTTGATTCCGGTCTTTGTCGGAGTTTCGGAGATCGAGAGTTGGACATGTCAAAGATTATTGACATCAGGAATCCCGATATTGCGATATGCGAAATCGCGATGTAATCTGAGCCGTCAGATTAAGGTTGAATCTGGACCGTTGATTCCAGTCTTTGTCGGGGTTTCGAGGATCGCGTGTTGGAGATGTCAAAGAAACAATGCAACAAGAATGTCGATTTCGCGATATGCGAAATTGCGATTCAATTGCAGCCGTTGAATCAAGATCAGATCTAGACCGTTGATCTAACTCCATGTCAGAGTTTCGGGGATCGAGAGTTGGAGATGTCAAAGTTTATTAACATCAGGAATCTCAATTTCACGATATGCGAAATCGTGATTTAATCGCAGCCGTTGAATAGAGATGTGATCTGAACCGTTGATCCGACTTCTTTACAGATTGTCGAGGATCGGGAATTTGAAGTGACAAAAACACCGAACGTCCAGAGTGTCGAAATCGCGATGAGTGAAATCCCAACTTGATCTGAACCGTCAGATCTAGATATGATCTGGATCGTTGATCCGACTGCTTTATGGAATTTTGTGGATCGGGATTTGTAAGTGACAAGAACATTGAACATAAGGAATGTCGAAATGCTGAAACCCGATTTAAAGGCAAGATTAATAAAGTTCATCCAACGGTGCGGATAAACTTGAATGTGATCGGAGGGTTACTGTTCTCTCTCACAGTTAACTCCTCAATTACGAATCTGTTAAAAGAAACGGACTCATGATTGCGAATCAGTTAGCGTTTCAGTTGCTAGGATAGTTGTCCTTGTTTTGCCTAAGGAAATGTGAAGTGGAACCGTCGGGGAGCTGTGTATAAAAGAAAATGAGACAGAATGTGAAGGGTTGGTTGTTCTGGATGAAAAAGAATGAAATTGTAAGAAAGGGAAAAGGAGAGGATGTGTTGTATGAAATTGAGCATATGTGCAAAGTGAAATCAAAGGCAGAGCAGAATAACAGAGCAAGTTGAAGCATAACAGAATGACAGAAAAATTTGATGCAGAGCAGACCTGCTGAACAGACAGAGGAAGAGAAGAATTGCAGAACAGTTTGTAGAAGATCAGACTTACAGAACAGAGAAAGAGTGGTAAGAATTGATTTATCTGTGTAGTTGTATGTGTATTCATTCTTTAATATATTAGGGAGGTTGGGAGGTGCTCAGGAGGACTGTTTTCCTCAGAAGTTCAAGTGGGAGATT
>JASDQU010305557.1:82430-92652 GCA_032191745.1 Picea mariana | reverse complement strand
ACTTCATGAAAACCAGTCTAAGCCATAGGAAAAGAAGGGTCACGGGAAGATGAAGAAGGACACTAGAAAATGGTGCGATTTCCACAAAATCCCCTGGCACAACACCAATGAATATCACTCAAAAAATTCATTGGTGGTCGATATCAAAGACAAGGAATTGAACCCTGATTCATAAATTATTATGAAAATACTGGTAAAAGACAGATCATCGACGCAGACCCCACTACTATTGTCACGACCACAACAATTCAACCAGAAGAACCAATAGATCCTGAAGAGGGGTAGCGCCTTTCTCATTCACAGATGTGGGTGAAGGGGACACTGCTGCATTTTATTGTTGATAGTGGAAACCAGAAGAACCTCATCTCAGCAGAGGTCGTCAATTGGGATTGTTGACAACACCACACCCACAACCATACAACATTGGGTGGCTTCATTAGGGACGAGATCTCTGTGTGAGCCAACAATGTCGATTGTCATACAGTATCCATCCCTTCAAGGATGAGATATTATGTGATGTCAACCTGCTATATGTTTTTGATGTTCTCTTGGGTCAACCATATGTGTGGAAGCGCCATGCTATCTATGAGTCTCGACCTCGTAGTGTCATTGTTACTCTAGGGGGTCATCTCTACAGGATAACAGAGGAAGTTCCAACTATCGTCCCACCTAAACAATGCCGCAAGGTAGTATCTCATACTACAAAATTTAGTTTCTTCACAGTCTGTTCAAAGCGTGAACAGAAGAACACCACTGCAACCTCAGTCCAAGCACCTTCTATCCAACAGAAGCAGGTTGACAAGATTGCAGAAAAGTGTAAAGATCCCTTCTGCACATAGGAATATCATGTATCTAGACTAGTTTAAAAGGTCCAACCCTTCCAACCACATGTTCATGACAACCTTTAACAAGATAAGCAGTGCAACTTCTCCAACAAGACAAGCAACTCATCAAGATGCAGATTCAACAAACGCTTTTCCCTCTCCCCCGGGCAGTCAACTTAATGGATACCATTTCTTCCTAAGGAGGGAGGATTAATCTAGGTGGATATCGGTGGCCACCCACCTTTTCCAACTGGCTCAAAACAATTTTCTGGCAATTTTGGTAATTTACTATTTTTAGCAGTTTTTAACTTCCGAGGCCACTTTGAGCGCCTAAATGAAGGTTTTTCGGGATTGATGTTCTCAATGATATTCGAAGTCTCTAATTGAGCCCCCAAAATTAATCTCCTCGATGATACATTTCCAACTATATATCATGCGCCCCAAATGGAGATCATATGCCAAAGTTATGCCCCCGAGAAGTTGATACACCAAACTACCCAAAACGGGGTCCATAAAATTGTTGGATTTTCATATTCCGGGGTTAGGGTTTTGGATTTTCTTTATGATAAAAAGGCATTTGGAGCCTCATTTTAAAATCATCTTCTTTCGAGTGTGAGTAGCCATCACATCTCTTCTCAGAGATAAGCCTCCACCATTCTAGCGAGTCTTTCACTATTTATTTTTACAGTCATTGTACATTTTCGCACATTAATAGAAAATTGTGTATTAATGTATCTTTGTGTTTATGGTTGCATCTCTGATACATTTGTGTTATATTATTAGATATCCGAGATATCTTTGTATATTTCTTTATTATATCTCTTCTCTCATTTCGTGCCAAAAATAATCCGGATCACCTTGAACATGGTCAAGGAAGGAAAACAAGTGCCTCAAGGTATTGTTGAATCTTCTTGGGATCAAGAGCCTTGAACGAGTCCTTAAAAAAATAAATGATTCCTTTGTAGGGGTCATGTGAGCCTTTAGTAGGGATACATGCACCATGAAGAAGTTATTTTCACTAGAAATGGGTGTCAAGGAATAAACATGGTTAGGTGGGAAACAACATCCTTGAGCCCTAATTTGAACCCTATTGAGTAAAAGCGCCATGAACAACACCTACAAACCACAACATAATTCCTCTCTATAAAGTCTTTGGAATCCAAGTTGGATATGGGTGCCATTATGAGGTCTTGGGAATCAGGGATGGATATCGAGTCCTTAACCATAGTCAAGGGAGAAAATAAGAGCATCCAACCCTAAACCTTTCTTCTTAGGCTCAAGTGCAATGGAGGAGTCCTCAAATGACACCATACGACCTCTATAAGGTATCATTCAGCTCCAAGTGGGACATGGGCACCATGACTGGGTTAGTTTTGAAGCAGAAATGGGTCTCAAGGTTTAACCAAGATAAGCAGGATAATAAGGGCCTTGTTTCCTAAATGAAAATTCTCGGGCTCAAGTGCTATGAACAATACCTACAACCCACCAAGATTCTCAAGCTATATAACACCATGATAATTTCATTGAACCACCACATAGGATCCTTGTAGGGTATCTATGGCCTACTATATGGATCAAGGCACAATGATTAAAACACAACAGAAGCCCTAAACAAGAATATTCTCAAGCACACACCAAGAAAGGTTCTCAATGCCATGGTTGGGGTTCTTTAGCATCTAAGTGGGATACATGTGCCATGAGTAGGTTTTGTGTAGTGGAAATGGGTCTCAATACATAAACATGTTTAGGGGGGGACAAGGGGATTAAGTCCTAAATGAATCTTCTTGAGCTCAAGCATCATGGTTAGGGGAGGAAAACACATGGGAATTAGTCCCTAAACATATATTCAGGGGCTCAATTTCCATGAACAAAAAGTGAAAAACATAACACAAACACTCTTTAGGGATTCTTTAGCATTAGATATAGATATGGGCACCATAGGAGGTTTTACACACCAAGGATGTATCCTAGGGCCTTGAGCATGGACGAGGAAGGAAAACAAGTGCCTCAATATATTTGAATCTTCTTATGATTAAGAGCCTTCAATGAGTCCTCAAACCAACACATGATTCCGTTATAGGGGTTCTTTGTAAGGAAAATTTTAGGGACTAAATTTCCCCCATGGGATAATTTTGCATGTTTTTTTCCAAAAAATAACTCACCAATTTTTATTTTATTCACCCAAATTTTAGAGCATAAAATTATTTTACTGTAAAAATCTCCAAAATTTTCTAGAAACTTTATAAAACCCTTAGAAATTTTAATATTTTTACAAAATAGTGCCAAAGATCTTATGGTTAGGATTTCAAGATTCACAAAGGTTTCTACACTTTAAGCTAAGTATGGATCCTTAAATTTTTGATCCAGAATTAGATCCAGGAGCTTGATGGGGCTCAGAAAGGCCTGAAAATCACAGTTCTCAGAATGACTTCAAAACAAATGTGTGTGTAGGCCTCGATGATATGAAACCAACGCAACTTGAACAGGATCAAATGGACATCGTATGCTCAAGTTATGGCGATCTATTCGTTTGTCAAATAGGCAAAAACAAATGATGACTGTACAGTCAGTAAAATGCCACGTGGAAGATGACTGTACAGGTCGTACGGTCGTACAACTATCATGGAAGACATAGTTAGCACTGATGTGGCAACTTCTAGAGGTGACACATGCCAAGGTGACTAGGCATACGAATGCTAATGTGGATAGGATAGTTGGACCAATCTGGGGGTGACACATGTCACCAATGCAAGGGTGACACGTGGCACGCTCGTACAACTTACGTGGTAGGTACAACACATGGCAGACACGTTAATAGTGAAGATGATGTGGCATCTTGGAAAATCCAGATTGGACACTTGGCATCTAGTCGGATGAGCGACGTGGTGCCACGTGGACCAGACATAGGTTGTCATGTGGCACCCATGGATTGGGTTGTTGGTTCATTTGCAAAAATTTGGTGAACTCCACAAGTTTCTACCTCATGACCTCTCGTATGGGGGAACGCTTTGGGGTAGGCTGGGTACCAACCTGCCTACAATGGGACTTGTTAACCTATGTCCACATTATATTATTTAAGGTGTTAAAAGTGTCTGAGTGGAGGAGGAAAGGGTTGGGGTTTAGCCCCAACCCCGGTTCTACATATGTCCACCACTTAACCAGACCCCAAAAATTTGGCACGCGTGGGAGTGTTAAAATGACATATGTATATGGGGATAGCCCCCAGTTCTGACGATCCGCCATAGGACCTGGACTGCAAGTGCTGTAATTGATAGCACGCAATTTTGGAGTAGACCTTGATTTTATGGGGATTCCATACAACCAGAGTTTGCGGGGAAAGGGCCAGTGCGCAGTGCCTAGGGGGTTGGCGCTTGGAAACATTATACCATATTCCCATGTATTAAGAGCGTGCACCTAGATCATAGGGTCTTAGCCCAAATATATAGCAAAAGTGGTTTTTCAAACTTTAGAATAGTGATTTTCATTGATTTTTGGAGCATGTTTTGGAGATTTTTGGCCAATATTGGGGAATATTGGGCCATTTTTGAAGCCAGATCTTGGGGGGAAGTTGGGATATGGTTACCAACTTCAGATCTATATAAACCAGGCCTTCTTGAGACTGTGGGAGGATATTCAAAGCAGGTTTATGCTGAAGATTTTCCAAGCCAAAGCCATTTTTATGCAGGGAAGTTGTTGAGGAGCGCACCTTTGCAGGCCATTTTGGGAGCTACAATCATCCGATTTGAGTGTCATTTCTTCTGTTGGGTTCTAGAGATCTGGAAGAACAAGACCAAATCAGTTTTTTAACCTTTTTGCACTGTTGTGATGTACTTATTGAGCTTTTAACATAAATAAGAAAGCCTCGCCCACTAAGACAAAGGCCCGGAGACGTAGGAGAGATTGTTGAACTCCGTTATCACATTGGTGTTATGGTTTGTTGCTATTTTATGATTCATTTCAGTTATGGACATGTTTATATGGATGTCACATTTCTTCTATAATTCTTCCTCTTTCATTAATCTTCCTATTTGGTTAATTAACACATTCTTAATAACTCAACCATAGTCATGTAAAATATCTTTTCAGATCAAGTGGTATCAGAGCTAGTTGACGTTTGGATTTGAGTTTTTCATGTTAACCGGGGAAAATATACATCATGGTGAAGGTGATATTGTTGAAGAGAATCCATTGATTGGATTGAGAAAGAGAACTTCTCAAAGAGAGAAGATGGCATCGAAAGAGGGACTTTCTCAGGATGAGAAAGAGTTTCGAAAAAATTTCTTCGCCATGTCGGAGATGATGAAGGTTTTATATGAGGATTACTTGGAACGAAAGAGACCAAATCTAGGTGAATCTTCAAAGGGAAGAAGTGAATAAGGAGAGGATATGACTCAAATTCCTCCTTCACCTCCATCATCACCTCCTTCTTCTCCTTCTCCTTCAAGTTCAAGTTCTAAATCCAATGCAAAGAAACATGTTCATAAACATAAGAATGAAATGCCATTATTACAATTAGATGTTAAATTCAAATTACCCATGTATGATGGTGAAGTTAATGCAGAGAGACTTGAAAATTGGGTCAGACAGATGGAGGTCTATTTCAGTGTGCAACATATCAAGGATGAGGCCACACAAATCAAGTTGGCATCATTGAGACTTGCAGGCACAACACTCATCCGATGGAAAAGAAAATTGCAAAATAGCACGCAACAAGTGGGTAATGTATTTCCGTCATGGAAAAGTTTCATTTCTACAGTCAGAAAGAAATTCTATCCTTTCGGTTATAAGCATAAAGCGTTAACTGAATGGCAAGATTTAAAACTAAGAAAAGGACAAACGGTGCAAGAATACATAGATGGATTTCGTAAAATGTAATTGATGTTAGATATTCCTTTACATACCCAAGAAACGCTTATGAAGTATATGGGAGGTTTACCTACACATATTCAAAATACTATATTCATGTTTGGACCTACTAATCTTGATGAGGTTTCTATTCAAGCGACATACATTGAAGCAGGGAAAATAGGGGTTGGTGTATCAAGGGAATATTCTTTAAGGAAAGAGGACAAAAGGAAGTGGACTGGAAAGAAGGCAAATTCAGTGGCGAGAAAGGAAGAGAATCCCTCTTGCAAACATTGCAAGAAAGAAGGGCATGATGAGGACTGTTATTGGCAATTGCATCCTGAGAAGAGACCAAAGTGGTTCAAATAAAGGAAAGGGAGGCAAACAGTTGCAACAACAACACAACCTATAGACTTGGGATCACATTCTAGTGATGAATCTAAGGTCTCATTGGTTGGTTTGAAAGGTAAAATGGATGATAGATTTGATGCTAGAAGTAAATTGCTTCATATCAGGGTCATTATGAGGCATACTAAGGTTGACGCATTGATATATAGTGGATATCAATCTAACTTAATTTCATAGGAATTGGTTAAACAATTGAGATTAAACACTCAGATGCATCATAAGCCTTACACACTTAAATGGATAAGCAACAATCATCAATTGCAAATAACAAAGCAATGCACATTAAAATTTGCAATTTCGTCTAAGTTTGTGGATGAGGTAACATGTGATGTGGTGCCACTAAGTGAATGTGGAATGGTCTTAGGCAGTCCTTACTTGTATGATCATAAGGCAATCTTCTACAGGGAAAAAAATCAATATCAATTAATCAAAGCAGGTCAAGAATATGTGGTTCATGCTCATCATATAAAGGCAAATAAAACTCTTCAAACAATGGAACAATTAAAGAAGGCATCTCAAGCAAGCAACATACCTATAATTGTTTCAAATCAAGTAATCAATCTTAAGAAAGAACAAGAGATGATTGTAAAATGGAAAACCAATCACGGTTTTCTTCAAGATAAGCTATTGTCATGCAAGTATTACAAACATATCATCGTGTTTGCAGTCATATTTTTTATGCTATCATTAGTAATGTTGGCTACATGGATGATAGTGGCTTCAGTAAGATGTGACAGGGTTCAAATGACTAACAATATGATGTCAGTTGTCATGATTGTGTTACAGTTGATCTTGATAAGGTAGGTGCACAGGACAGAGTTTAAAGACAGAGAACAAGGCATGTGGCCTATCCTGAGCTTGATGACTGGTCAGTAACCTTTTGGGGATCAAAATTTCCTTTAGTGGGGAGGTGTGATCCAAAATCAGATCCAGGAGCTTGATGGGGCTCAGAAAGGCCTAAAATGAAAATTTCTCATAATGACTTCAAAATGGACGTGTCAATAGGCCTCGACAATATGAACCCAATGCAACTTGAACGGGCTCAAATGGACATTGTATTCTCAAGTTATGGCGATCTGTTCACTTTTCCAAACATGCAAAAAAAATGATGATTGTACAGTCCGTACAGTGCCATGTTGCAGCTGACTTTACAGGTCGTATGGTCATACAGTTGATGTGGTAGGCACATTAATCACTGATGTGGCATCTTCTAGAGGTGACATGTGGCAGGGTGACTAGGCATACAGATGCTGACATGGACAAGACAGTTGGACCAATATGGGGTGACACGTGTCACCACTACAAGGGTGACACGTGGCATGCCCGTACATATTACGTGGAAGACACACTGACATGGCAGATGATATGGCAGCTTGGAAAATCTAGATTGGACACTTGGCATCCAGGTGGACGAGTGATGTGGTGCCACATGGCCCAGACATGGGTTGCCACGTGGAACCCATGGATTGGGTCATTGGTTTGTTTGCAAAAATTTGGTGAACTCCACAAGTTTCGACCTTGTAACCTCTCGTATGGGGGAACACTTTGGGGTAGGTCGAGTACAAACCTGCCTACAATGGGACTTGTTAACCTACGTCCACATTATATTATTTAAGGTGTTAGAGCGGAGTAGGAAAGGGCTAGGGTCTAGCCCCAGCTCTGGTTCTACATATGTCCACCACTTGACCAGACCCCAAAACTTTGGCGCGCACGGGAGTGTTAACTTGGCATATGTATATGGGGCTAGCCCCCGATTCCGACGATCTACCATAGGAGACAAACTGCAGGTGTTGTAACCGATAGCATGGGATTTTGGAGTAGACCCTGATTTTATGGGGATTCCATACGACCAGAGTTTGTGGGGAAAGGGCCAGTGCGCATCCCCTAGGGGGCTAACGCTTGGCCACATTATACCATATGCCCATGTATTAAGAGCGCGCACCCATTTCAAAGGAGAGTAGGCCAAATATATAGAAAATGTGGTTTTTCAAACTTTAGAATAGTGATTTTCATTGATTTTTGGAGTCTGTTTTAGATAGTTTTGGCTAATATTGGGGGATATTGGGCCCTTTTTGAGGCCAGATCTTGGGGGGAAGTTGGGATTGTTGGTTGTGGAGCATGATTATGTTCTTGATTCATAGGTCCTTGCTTTTAGCCGTGTTTATACCCCATGAAGACTTTACACCCCAGAAGTATGTACACTCTTCCACGCGGGGGAGTGCATAGGGGGGGTACCCCCTCTGCGGGGTCCAGGGGGTTTCAGGGGCAAAGCCCCTGAAGGAAAAATTGCCTTGTAAATGTATATTGTAATTTCATTGTAAATCTGGATCGTTCATTATAAGGTCGCAGATCTAACGGTAGAAATTATGTTAGGGTTTTTTTCCCTAGAAGGAAACTCTCTGTTATGAGGGAAATGTATTGCGGCTATGCATTATGGCAAGGATTGTATTCTAAGAGAGGAGACTGTGAGAGAAAGAAGAGGAAGTTACAACATGTTTTTCTATAGGTTGTATCCCTTCATTTGCTAGATAATAATAAAGGAAGGACCTGAAAATTTATCTGGTGGATGTAGCCCACATTGGGTGAACCACGTAAATCTGTGTCTCTCTTGTATTGTGTATCTTCTATGTTTTGTTTCCAAATTTGTTTTATTTTATTTCTCTGCGGTCCTATTTTTCTAAAAACTGGTATCAGAGCGAAAGGTAACTCGTAGGAAAAGAGGGTTCCTGGTTCGAGTGGGAGCAATGTCGGAAGATGGAAAGTTTAGGGTCGAGAAATTTAACAGCCAAAACTACCAGTTATGGAAGATTTAGATGGAAGATTATTTATATCAGAAGGATCTATTCCTACCATTGGGTGGAGTAGCAAAGAAGCCAATGGCCATGAAGGACGAAGAATGGGATATTCTTGATAGAAAGGCTCTAGGAACGATATGCTTGAGCTTGGCAGTGTCGATGGCTTTCAATATTTCGAAAGAAAAGACAACGAAGGATTTGATGGATGTGTTGGCTAGACTATATGAAAAACCCTTGGTGTTTAATAAGGTATTTCTAATGAAGAGATTATTTAATATCAAGATGTTAGAAGGTGGGTCTGGTGCAGATCATTTAAATGAATTTAATACGGTTACTCATCAACTAAGTTCTGTAAAAGTGGACTTTGATGATGAGGTTAGGGCTCTTCTAATCTTGTGCTCATTAGCAGAAAGTTGGAATGGCTTGGTCATGGCTGTAAGTAACTCTATCTCTGATTCAAATACTTTAAAATTTGATGATGTTGTTGGTGTTATCCTTAGTGAGGAAATGCGATGCAAAAGCACAGGTGAGACATCAGGTAATGCGTTGAACATGGAGAATAGGGGAAGACAAAAGGATAGAGGAAAGGGCTCAGGGAACCGCGAGAATTCTAGGAAGGGCAGATCCAAATCTAGACTTGGAAAGATAGAGTGCTGGAATTGTGGGAAGAAAGGACATCTGAAGAAAGATTGCAGAGCTCCAAAGAAACAAAGAGATGGACAACAGGAGAGAAATCAGGAAGCAAATCTAACAGGTGGTGTGTTACAAGATGCTTTGATTCTTTCTGTAGATAATATTTATGAGTCTTGGGTAGTAGATTCGAGGGNAGAAATCAGAAATCAAATGTAACAGGTGATGTGTTACAAGATGCTTTGATTCT
This sequence comes from Picea mariana, assembly GCA_032191745.1. NCBI lineage: Eukaryota > Viridiplantae > Streptophyta > Pinopsida > Pinales > Pinaceae > Picea > Picea mariana. Next base: position 82,900 of record JASDQU010305557.1, on the reverse strand, counting down.
TTCTGTAGATAATATTTCTGAGTCTTGGGTAGTAGATTCGAGGGCTTCATTTCATGCCACACCCCATAGAAAACATTTTCTAGATTATGTTCAAGGTGATTTTGGACAGGTTCATTTGGGTGATGATGCACCATGCAAAATTGTTGGAATGGGAAAGGTAAAAATAAAGCAATGCAATAGAAACCGATGGTTGTTGAAAGAGGTAAGACATGCTCCAGATTTAAAGAAAAATCTAATTTCAATAGGGCATTTGGCAAGTGAAGGTTGTGTATCCATATTTACAGATAAGACGTGGAAGGTCATCAAAGGATCACCGGTGATAGCAAAAGGAGAGAAGGTAGGTACATTGTATTTATGTACTGGTAATACTGACTCTTTTATCTCTTTAGCTTCTACAAGAGTGGATACAACAATGTGGCATCAGAGGCTGGGACACATGAGTGAGAAGGGTATACAGATACTTCACAAAA
>JASDQU010305557.1:58495-71229 GCA_032191745.1 Picea mariana | reverse complement strand
CATTGATCTCTATGTGAATTCTTGGTGTATTTATAGATTTCTTCCTCAAGCTTCTTCAAAAAATATATCACACAGATTTTATCTACCTTCAAATTAATCCTTTTGGAAATAACATTTGAAGAATGTGGAGTCGTGCTGCTCATATATTCATATCTCTTACAAATGACTCTTATATTAGAAAATGATTGATTATTCATATCAATATGATACTTTGAATGAAACAAACTTAGATTTCCACAATGATCGCATTTCTTTCCACCAACACATTTCTTTTTGTAAAATAAATCATCTTATCTTTCACATAGAATTTCAGATACAAAAACACGGAATGTGGAAGGAGAAGGTGAACATGGCCATAAAGTTTTACCAAAATCCAAAAAAGTGTTGCAATACAACTCAAATTCCACATGATAACGACAACAACATGTGTCACGAATAGTGATGGGTTTAACAAACCATGGTTTTTGTTGCACAAATGTATTGATGTAAACTTTAACTTTTTTGTGCTCTTTTTTGAACTTATTGAACAACTCTATTTGTGTCATTGGAAATATATATGTTTTGGATGTTCTTCATATTGTTTTCGTGCTATTGTTCATCGCAACACATCCCTTGTATGTGGTGAAACATAATATTCTTCCAACCAACAATTACGGGCCAATTCTTTAACATTTTCGGCAAGTCTATCTTTGTGGGGTTGTCTAGAAATCACTGTCCAACAAGCCAATTCATCATTTACATTTATTTGCAATCAGAATTTTCTATGTTTGTGCAATGTTTTTCTTGACGTTCCCATCGTTTTTTACATATGTCATGTCAAACACTCTTTTATATTGCTAGATGAAACAACTGTTATTTGTATCGCTCTACGTGCAACACAGACATCTTCTTTTCGAGATTTTCCAAAAGATTTTAATACACTAGTTATATTGTTAAAGACATTTTGTTTCACCTTTGTATCCTTTGTCGACTTTTGAATACCCAATAATGATGTAGCTTCTTTTAACTTTCTTGACTTCATTAGACAAAGTAAAAGTTGAGCTTGTACTGTTACTGATTCATCTTTGAAAAAAGTAATATACATATTCTTAGTTCGATATCTTATATAATACTTAGATTTTTTCTTCCCAAATTTGTCAGTATCAACATTTTCTAATATTTAATCATCAATGTTGATAGATTCTCCTACATATTTTAATTTAAAGTTTATATTAAAAAAAATAACCCGAACACAAATTCACTAAATTATATATACTTGAGTGTTCATCTTGTATTATCTAAATTTATGTACATACCTATAGGTGAATCGTCTTCTGCTTCAATTTCGGTTTCAGCGCCTTTTGTTTCAATTTCCGTTATAACGTCTTCTTCAACATTATGAGACAAATCTATTTATGTTTTTTGAAAAACATAAAATTGTAATTACAATCAATTATATTATTTACAATATTTTAAATTTGAATTCTATACTTTGAATTATGTACTTTCTGAATACAGTCTGAATGTGTGTTGTGTGTTCGATCATTATATGTGCATGCATACCTGGTTGAACTTCTTCTTGTCGAAAATATCGATTGACATTATCATCGTTTCTTTCTTCAATATTTGCACGTTCTTGTTTCTTTCTCCAATAAAGCTCTTTCCTTTGTTCGATTTGGCGAGTATCATCTTGAGTGCGATCAAATTTTCTCTTGCACAAACTTTTGTTTCCCATGAATTTTATAGTTATGTATAAAAGATATGTTCAACAAAGACTCACCTTGAAAAATTGCTCAACATTTATCTTTCAACATATAGATTATTATTCCAATAAAAAATTGAACAAACATCAATTACCTTATTCAACAAAAACCAAAAAGATAATTCGAAATTTTTTTTAGGTGCTCTAGAAGACCATCATGTATCAATATCAATCCTTCAATTAAGCCTATGGAACAGAGGGAAAAAATAAAGAAATAATAGAATACAACTGCAATCAGTAATATAAATGCTTTGAAATCCCTATCCCCGAGTTCATATCTGTTTGTCCATCTGATGAATTGTGTTAAATGTGTTCGGCCAAAAGCCTATTTATACAATTTGGCACGAAATGAAATGGTACGACGTGTCTTTTCATTTTTTCCAACCGACGAAATTCGCTCAACAACCTTTTGGCCGAAAGAAGGTTTTTTCAGCCGAAAACCTTGGAAACCGTTCAGTTTTGACGGTTTCCATTAGATTTTAGTCTTTCAGCCGTGTTGGCTATCAGAGGTCACTCCTGGATTGCTAGCAGGAGAAGAGCCCGACGCCCATCAGTTTAATGTCACGATTTGTTTAAAGGGTGATCAAATGGAGGGAAACTCAAAACAACGTCGTATCAGCTCAGAAACCAGACCGGGCATGCATGAACGAATGAGGTCTTGATAAACTCCATACAGTGAGTCATAGTAAAAGGGTGAGTAGGTGGAAGACTTGTGCAAGGAGGGTGCAATGGTCTATCACAGACATCCAGTTTGCAACAGACTGAAGAAGAATGCATTCGAACACAAATCCTTTCACATTCAAATACAAATACCAGAGGGCACAACAACGTCACAACAAATCCTTTATTGTAACAAGATGTTCAATTGTGAATCCTCAAGCATGAGACGAAATACAGATGGAAAAAGGAGAACTGTTTGTTATAAACCAAGAAATCTCAAACACAGAGGCATAACCAGGAAACCAGAGTATTTGCTGAAACTTTACAGTCGGGAGCTTAGCTCTACCATCGATAGATACAAAAATGGAAAAAATGCCTACATATACTCAAAACAACAACAGCAGCGGAACCAAGAAAATGCATTGAAAGCTTTGTGTCTGTATGGCTTCTAACACTCTGCAGCCACAATCTTTGAATAATCGTGCAACTTATGGCAGACGCGATAGATCTTCTGACAGTTACATCGACGAATCGACGTGCCTTTAATTCGTTACAGGACGTCCCCATTATGGCGGAGACGATGTCTAACCACCCTCAACCGCTTCAATAACTGCTTCTTGGGATTGAGAACAGCCCAGCCAACTCAGCTTCTCGGGATATGCGAAGACTTCTCGCGCTGCCACCTGGAACAATTGAATAGCTTGAGGGACGGGCATGGAGGCCAGCGCAGAGGACATGGTGTACGATAGGATTTATGGTGTCGGGGGGGTGTGACAGAGGATGATCCATGGCGGAAGACACCCGGTGGAGGGGGAAGACGGGAGCTAATGGACTCGCCTTCGGGCGAGAGGATGACGCGTGAAGGAACGAGACACGTGGCAGGTAATGAATGGATGGTGGGGGGAAGGGAGAACCACGCGGACCACAAGGATGAGTGACACATGGCAACGGGAGAGAGGTGGACTGGAATATGACAAGGCAGGGGAGTGGCACATGCTAGCTAAACATGGAGCGGCTGAGAAGGACGGGACTGCATGAGCGCCATTGATCTGAACGCCTTGATCGTGGCCATCGGAAAGCTGCGTATGGGATTCCGGACCCCACCCTCTGCTTAGAGGTAGAAAGGCGAGGGGGGTCCGGAATGGTCTTCATCAATGTTGATTCGGGCGAGCTAATCTAAACCGTCGGAGAGTTGCGCCCGCGATTCCGGACCCCCCCGCTTAAAGGTAGAAAGGCAAGGGGGGTCCGGAATCCAACGTGCACCGTTGATCCGGGCACGCGAATCTGGACCGCTCGGACTTGCTCGTCGCTTACCATGGGCGCATAATCGCCCAAAACTTAGGAAAAATGGGTTTTTAACCCTTTCTTTTGCATTCTACCCCTTTTAACGAGAAATATCGCTAACATTTGGCTCCATGGGGGATAGAGTCGTCCCTGTGATGCTCTAAGAACTCTTTTGCAAACTTAGTGCATTTGTTGTTGGGCTATGGAGTCATTTATTAGTCCGAAAAACAAAAACAAAACAAAAGTAATATTTACAAAAACAAAACAAAACGAGCCGGCTGCGTCTCATAGAAAACATTTCTTTAAGAAATGCCCATTGACTGGTCCACTAAAAACTTCATTGCCTTCCAGATCCTGCAACCTGTAAGTGTTGTTTGAAAACACTTCAAGGATCTTGAAAGGCCCGAACCAGAGGGCATCAAATTTACTGTGTTTTCCCTTTTCCTGCCTGGGTGCATCCCACTTGAGCACCAGATCACCCTGCTCAAACTCTTTCTTCTTGTTTTTCCTGTCAAAAGCCTGCTTGATCCTCTGCTGACGATTATAAGCTCTGTCCAGGACCTGTTCTCTGATTTGCTGCACCTCCACCATCTGATGAATTCTTCTGACCACATGGTTGGGTTCCCCCTCATAGTCTTGGAGGAGATTTGCCACGGGCAAAGCAAGATGAGTAGGGAAGACGACCTCGATCCCATAAACAAGCTGGAAGGGTGAGAGACCCAGGGATTTCTTTGTTGTCACTCGATCGGCCCAAAGTGCAAATTTGAGCTTTGAGTCCCAGGCCGTTTTATTATCCTCTAATAGCCTTTTGATAATCTTGATTAGACTTTTATTAGAGGAATCTTCCAGTCTGTTTCCCTGTGGATAGTAGGGAGTGGAATGAATCAGTGAAATCCCAAATTGTTCACAAAATTTGATCAGAGGCTCAGACCGAAATGGGGAAGCATTGTCAGTGACAATTTTTCTAGGGCAGCCAAATCTAGCTATAATATCTTCCAAGAAGCTGATGATTGCTTTGTGAGAAGTGCTTCTGGTAGGGACAACTTCTATCCATTTAGTGAAGTAGTCGGTTGCTGTCAAAATCCATCGGTGCTGGCCACTCGAGGGAGGATGAATTTCCCCGATGAAGTCCAATCCCCACTGCTGAAAGGGCGCTGAGACCACCACAAGTTTCAAAGGCAGGGATTTGAGCTGCTGCTTTCTTGAGAATTTCTGACATTTGATGCAAGCTCTAATTTCCCTGCAGACATTAGGAAATAAGGTGGGCCAGTAGTACCTAGCTCGGAGGATCTTGTGAGCTGTGGTCTTCCAAAAATAATGGCCTCCACAGAGACCGCTATGGAAATCATTTATAACCTTCTGGGCCTGTTGTGGGTCCAGACACATCAGTAATACCCCCTGGGGGTCTTTCCAATACAAAGCTTAGCCAATAAGGCAATACCTGACAGCTTTGAGCTTTAAAGCCCTGGCTTTACCTTTTTCCATCCCATCAGGGGGTCTCAATTGCTGCACGAAATACAAGACATCTTTGTACCAGGGGCATGCTGATAGTGGCACAGTGCTTTGGGAACCCCTACTGGATGATTCAGCTTGCTCATTGATAAAATTGATTTCCAAGGCTTTATAATTGGATTCGGCCAGGAGCTTGGCCAAGCCCTGCCCCTTTATTAGCTTGGTGGGCTTGATTTCCAGGTCAAATTCAAGGATCTTGGCGATCCATTTACCTCTTCTTCCGTCTATGTCAGGCTGTATAAGAATGTCCTTCACAGATGTTGAAGGAACATATGCAATGATCTTTGAGTGTAAGACATAGACACTGAAAGATTTGAGAGCTTTCACCAAGGCATAAGCCTGCTTCTCCATGATCTCGTATCAGAGCTCTGCATCTCTCAGTGCCTTGCTAAAGAAGGCAATAGGCTGCTCTTGCCCATGATCGTTTTTCTGCAACAGAACCGCTGCTACTGTGTCAAAGGAAGCAAAAGAAAATATCATAAAATCTTTAGAATAATCTGGACTGATCAGCACAGGAGCCTCAGTCAATGCTTTCTTTATTTGGTCAAAAGACTTCCTAGGTTCAGCAGTCCATTTTATTTCATGGCCCTTTCTGAGCATGGCTGTGATATGTTTCACCAATTCAGCAAAATTTGAGACAAACCTCCTCAGGAAATTAATCCTTCCCAAAAATGCTTGGACCTCCTTTTTANTCAATGCTTTCTTTATTTGGTCAAAAGACTTCCTGGGTTCAGCAGTCCATTTTATTTCATGGCCCTTTCTGAGCATGGCTGTGATATGTTTCACCAATTCAGCAAAATTTGAGACAAACCTCCTCAGGAAATTAATCCTTCCCAAAAATGCTTGGACCTCCTTTTTAGACCTGGGAAGTGACAGGGCATGAATTGCCTCTACCCTATGAGGATCAATTCTCACTCCCTCTACTGAGACTATATGGCCTAACAACTTCCCTTCTTGCATAGAAAACAATGATTTCTTGGGATTTAGGGAAAGGCAAAACCTGCGACACTTCAATAAAAGCCTCTTCAAGTGGGAGTGGTGCTCAATATCAGTCTTGGAGAAGACTGTTATGTCATCTAAATAAATTACCACGAACTTATCTTTTTCCCCGATGAAGGCTATGTCCATGGCTCGCTGAAACGTTGCTCCCGTGTTCATCAGCCCAAATGGCATCTTGGCATACATGAATGTTCCCCAAGAAGTGGTGAAGGTTGTCTTCTCTCTGTCTTCAGTCATGACTGATATCTGATTATAGCCAAAAAAGCCATCAATCATAGATATTCTAGATGCACCAGTGACCTTCTGCAATATATGTTCCATGTTGGGCAGGGGGTAGTTGTCCTTCCTTGAACTCCTGTTCAGGTTCCTGAAATCGACATAGAGTCTGATTTCTCCACTCTTCTTTCTTACTGGGACCAAATTGGCTACCCAACTGGAGTATCTCAAGGGGACAATGATCTGGGCATCCAACATCTTTTTCACCTCTTTCTCCATGACAGGTAGCACTGTTTGGAGTTTGTCAAGACCTCATTCGTTCATGCATGCCCAGTCTGGTTTCTGAGCTGATACGACGCTGTTTTGAGTTTCCCTCCATTTGATCACCCTTTAAACAAATCGTGACATTAAATTGATGGGCGTTGGGCTCTGCTCCTGCTAGCAATCCAGGAGTGACCTCCGATAGCCAACAAGCCGAAATAGTAGTTTTTAGGCAGAAAGATTATTTCGGCCAAAAATATGAAATTAGGACTGAAAACGAAAACCAGAGAATTTCCCCAAGCTTACCTGAACTTCGGAGGTTGCATACTCTTGCAAATACTGAGAATTTGGTTTTGAAAATGAAACCAACATTTCCAAAATTGTATCTACTTTCAATTCCTACAATTTGTTTTCATTTTCTTTATTTTTATCTAATTTTATTTAATTAAAAAAAAAACACTACATAATATTTTCAGCAAAAATCATGATTCAGTGAAATGAAATATCGGTATCTCTAAAAATATCGGTATCCCTTCCGAGCTTTCTGAGATAAAACTTAGAACCCTTGTCGATGCACACCTTGCAGACGTTTCATTGCACTCCTTGCAAGAACTCTCTTAGGAAGAGAAACAATTGAAACTCATTCTTCTCTCTCAGACTTCATACATTCAACATGAAATCATACATTCAACACAGAATAACAACAAAGGTATAACAGAGAGAATAAAACAACTGTAAGCATACCATTCAACATATGTAAACAACAAACATCATAACACCATGAAATCTGAGTCAAAGCTTCATATATTAACTCAAATACTCATGTACATGGGTTCTTCTCTACAACTCTCTGCTACAACTCTTTTCTTCTGTTCTATGCTAATGATACAATAATACAAGGGTGAGGATGTCTATATCCGTTTTCCCTCCTACTCTCTAAACTGTCTAATCTATTAGATCAAATCTACCTACTTTCATTAAACAGACTTAATGTCTATTACATACGGTAGATGAGAGTAATCTCTCTAGATCTGTTCCTATCTTCTAAACATAAATGCAAGTACGCTCCTCCTAACTACTACATTAATATTTGCTCATTAATTTTTCAAAAACATTTCAAAACGTGTAAAATATGTGTTGTGTTTTCCAGCTGTCTTCTGCCTTCATGCTCACTTGGATGGCTGCTTACGATGCTCCTACATCATACTCCCTCGCTTGAAAATTTTCATGAACTCTTGTTCATGAGCTCTTGCACGGTTTGTCCATGCTTATGAATTTCTTCTTCATCTTCCCAACTAGCATCTTCAACTGGATGTCCCTTCCACTTGACCAAGTATTAAAAATACTCCTTTCTCCTGGTCTTTCTGCTTATCCTCTTGTCAATTACTCTTTCCATCTATAGCTTTTTAGCTATAGGCATTTGTTTTTTCCATTGAACCTCTTTCTGTTCATTTTTTGCTCCTGCTTCTTCAGCTTTATAAGGGTACAAATCCGCAACATGAATATTGGTGAGATTCTGATCCCATCGGGTAATTCAATCTCATATGTGTTTGCCCCAAATTTCCTTATGACCTTGCACGGTCCAATCTTTTTCATCTTCAGTTTATTATATGTTTCCCTTGGGAACCTTTCCTTCCTCAGATGTGCAAGAACCAGATCACCAACTTCAAATTGAAGTTCTCGCCTGTGTTGATCTGCTCTCTGCTTGTATTCTTGACTAGAACTCTGCAATCGCTCCTTGATTTGGCTGTGAAGCTCCTTCATACCTTCTGCAAAGTCTTCTGCACTAGCACTCCTGAATTCATCTTGTTCTGCATATTTCAATTCAGAAACTCCCCTTGGTTGCATTCCATATACAATTTGGAATGGATTCTTCCATGTGCTTCTATTGAATGAATCATTGTAAGCAAATTCCACCTGTGGCATAATGTGATCCCACTGACTGTGGTGTTCAGTCACTAAGTTCCTCGGAAAATCTCCCAAGCTTATGTTCACAACTTCTATCTGTCCATCCGTTTGAGGATGATATGCTGAGCTAAAAGACAAACTTGTCCCCAGCTTCTTCCATAAAGTCCTCTAGAAATGTTCTACAAACTTAGTATCTCAATCAGAAACGATACTCCTTGGCAAGCCGTGAAGTTTGACGACTTCCTTAAAAAACAGGTTCGCAATATGAGTTGCGTCACTAGTTTTCTGGCATGGTATGAAATGTGCCATTTTTGAAAATCTGTCGACTACCACAAAGATTGAATCACATCCTCTTTGCGTTCTTGGCAGTCCCAATATAAAATCCATACTCACTGCGTCCCACGGCCTTTCAGGTATGGGTAATGGTTGATATAACCCTATGTTCTGCCTTTTTCCCTTCGTGTGCTGACAAATTCTGCACCTGTCTACAAATTTCTTGACATCTGTCCTCATCCCTGGCCAAAAATATGAACCATTCAACTTTGAGAACGTTTTGTCATGACTGAAATGTCCGACCAATCCTCCACTGTGTTTTTCCTTCAGCAAATTCTCCCTCATGGAGCATTTTGGAATACATAGTTGATTGCCCCGGAATAATAACCCACCCTGGATCATATACTCGGTCCATTGGCTTTTGTCCTTGAGAAATGGATTCTCAGATGCCTCATATGCCTCTTTGAAATCTGGGTCATCCTTGTACATTTCTTTGAGATTATCAAAACCCAAAGTCTTGACTCTGAATTCCTGCATGAGCAAACATTTCCTGCTCAAAGCATCAACAACTTTGTTAGCAGTTCCAGAAATATGCTTAGTCACAAAAGTAAAATTCTGCATGAATTCAACCCATTTAACATGTTTTTGGTTCAACTTCTCCTATTGAGTCACGAATTGCAAAGCATGATTATCGTTGTACAAAACAAACTCCTTGGGAACCAAATAGTGTCTCCATTTCTTCAATGCTTGTATGACTGCATAGAATTCATTGTCATATGTTGAGTACTTAATCTTTGCTTTATTCATTTTTTCATTGAAATATGTGACCAACCTGTCATCTTGGCTCAAGACCGCTCCAATTGCAAATCCACTTGTGTCACACTTGACCTAGAATGTCTTGCTGAAATCTGGCAAAACCATAATTGGTTGCTCAGTGATCTTCTTCTTCAGCAGATTGAAACTCTTCTCTGCTTCTTCTGTCCAGTGAAAAGATTTATGTCTTTTCTTCACCGTATCCCTCATTGGTGTGCTAATTCCACTGAAGTTTCGGATGAATCTCCTGTAGAAACTTTCCAAACCATGGAAGCTTCGTAATTCAAATACACTCTTCGACGATGGCCAATCCTTAATCACCTTTATATTTTCTGGATCCATTCTCAACTCATTTGCAGAGATAAAAAAAACCAAATAGATGAGTTATGTCCTCATAAATGACGATTTCTTCATATTAATCAGCAATTTATCTTGCTGTAATCTCCTCATTACTGCAACTAAATGCTTTAGGTGTTATGCTTCTGTTTGGCTGAAAATTAATATATCGTCAAGATATACAATGACGAATTTCCCAATGAAATCCTTCAAGACTTCATTCATCAACCTCATGAAAGTACTGGGTGCATTCGTTAAGCCAAATGGCATGACAATCCATTCATACAGCCCCTCATTCGTCTTGAATGTTGTCATCCATTCATCACCTTCTCTCATTCGAATTTGATGATACCCACTTTTCAAATCAATCTTTGAAAAAAACTTTGCTCCACTCAAGCAATCCATCAAGTCGTCCATCCTTGGCAATGGAAACCTGTATCTGATGGTAATCTTATTGATTGCCCTTGAGTCTGTACACATTCTCCAGCCTCCATATTTCTTTGGGCTGAACACTGTTGGAACAACGCATGGACTCAAGCTTTCTCGAATCAATCATTTGTCCATTAAGTTCTGGACCTGTCTCTTAACTTCTTCATTTTCCTGCAGCGTTAATCTATATGCAGCTTTGTTTGGTAAACTGGCTCCAGGTATAAGATCAATATGATGCCTTATACTCCTGATAGGTGGTAATGAACAAGGTAGTTCGTCCACTACTATATCAGCAAACTCTCCCAACAACTCCTGGATTTCTTTTGTTAAATCATCTATCCTCGTACTGGACAAAATAATTTTGGGCTTCCTGACCACAATAAATGGTGTGTCCTTCTTCTTCTTAACCTCATTAAGAAGTTCCTTCCCACTCATGAAAAGTACAGTGTTACTCATTTCTGTCTTCACCTCTTTATCCTTAATCGACAACAACATGTGAGTCCTCCCATTCTTCTCCAAAGTGTATGTGTTCTTTCTCCCATCATGAACTACATTTTTGTCATATTGCCATGGTCTACCTAGAAATAGATGACAAACATCCATGGGAATGACATCACATAATATTTCATCCTTATATCCTCCTATTTTAAATTCAACTAAACATTGTTTAGTGACATTTACCTGATGTCCTTTTTGTAACCACGAAACTCTGTATGGGCTTGGATGTACAATAGTCTCCATCTCCAGATTTTCTACCATCTCTGTAGATATGAGATTGCATGTGATATCGTTGTCCACTATGAATTTGCATACCCTATCCTTGGTTTTGCAAGCTTTCCAAAACAGATTGTTTCTTTGGGTTGGGTTCTTTGCCTCCTTCTCTGGCTTCAAGAGAACTTTCCTCATCATCAAGGATCTTCCACCCTCAGCATCTTCTGCCTCAACATTCCGTCCTTGAGCTTCGGCAATGTGAGTCTCACCACCATCTTTCTTCCTATCTGGACACTCATAGGATTTATGTCCGATTTTTCCACAGACAAAGCATTTTACTTCACCGCCTCTACCTCTTCCTCTTCCTCTAGCTCGAGGAAAAGTATTTTTATCAGCATACTGCCCTCTCTGTGAGATTCCTCCTCTCTCGTGTTGAGTTTGAGGTTTCTTTCCCTCTTCTTTAGGTCTCTGAGTCCTGTCTTGGGCAATTGTTTTGCCTCTGGCTTGACTTCTACCTCAGCCTCTTTGACCTTGCTTTCAGCTCAGCTTCTCTTTAGCTTTCAGAGCTATCTGATAAGCATCTTCCACAGTCTGAATGGTCATCATTCTCATCTCATCTTGAAGGTCATATCGCAGACCATTCATGTACCTGGCAACTTTGTCATCATCGCCTTCCCGATGACCTGCTCTGATGTTTATCTTGTAGAATTCTTCAGTGTATTCCTTTACTAACATCAACCTTTGTCTAGAATTATGCATCCTCCGAAATAGAGTGATTTTATAATCCTTGGGTATAAATTTGGATTTCATCTTTGCAACCATTCTATCCCAACTTTTGATTTTTTGCTTGCCCTTGCAACGTCTGTCAGCCTGCAGTTCATCCCACCATAGTGTTGCATGCCCTTTAAGTCTAGTGATGACATGTTTGACTTTCTTATCTTCCTCTACGTCCTCATAGTCAAAGTATTTGTCTAGAGCTCTAATCCAGTCTAGAAGTTCTTCAACATCCAAGTTTCTCTCATACACTGAAATGCCCATTTTTGCTCTGGCACCTGTCCTTGCAATAGCTCTGAATAGGCGTTCGTCCGCAGCATCTTCGACTGCGACTTCTTCTTCTTTGTTTCCAGCTTCATTTTCACATTCATCCTCGCTGATATCCCCAACGTCGATTGTGCGCCTCTGTGTTGTCTCCATGGCATCAAACCTGGCACGTAACTCTCGCATTTCTCTTTCCACTGCTAGATCAGGCATTGGCCTGTCTCTTCTTCTCAGCGGCATGGCTATAAAATGTTCCCCTGTTCTCTGCTTCAGAAAGAAAAGAACTTGTTCTCCAGCTCTGATACCAAATGACGGAGACCCCCAACCCTTGGGTTGAGATCCGCACAGGATCGTTCTAATTCTCCTTTGAGTTGAATTGACTCTCCAGTTTCCCTACTGGAAATTCTCACACACACAAGAGTGTATCCACAGGTCCTTCCTGAAAAACCTTCCTTGTCCAACTTAACTCCAGGTGCGAGCCTTACACTTCCATACAACCACGACCTGGTCCTTGCGCAAGCGCCATTCGCAACTCACGTGTTCGCGGGTCAAA
>JASDQU010305557.1:31535-54344 GCA_032191745.1 Picea mariana | reverse complement strand
CTTAGTTGATAAATTCTAAGGCTTCAACTAGCCTACGTAGACCTTGCACAACTTCTATGCTTCACCTTCACTTCTACTAGAATCAGAACAATGGTATCCCTCTTGAGCTTTCTAAGATAGACTCAGAATTCTTGTCAACACACACCTTGCGGATGTTTCACTGAACTCCTTACAGGAACTTCTCTCAGGAAGAGAAAAAATTGAAACTCATTCTCTTTCTCTCTCAAACTTCATACATTCAACATGAAATCATACATTCAAAACAACATAGCATCATAACAAATTCATAACAGAGAGAATAAAACAACTGTAAGCATACCATTCAGCATATGTAAATAGTAAGCATCATAACACCATGAAATATGAGTCAAAGCTTCATATATTAATTCAAGATGTTGTTCATGGGTTCTTCTCTACAACTCTCTGCTATGGCTCTCTTCTTATGCTCTGTGATAATGATATAATCATACAATGATACAAAGGCGAGGGTGTCTATATCAATTTTCCCTCCTACGCTCCTCAAATTGTCTAATCTAATTCAAAGATAACTACTTTCATTTATCAGACTTAATGTCTACTACATCTGACAAATGAGAGAAAATTGCTCAAGATCTATTTACAACATGTAAGTACTCTTCCTTTATCTACTACATTAATATCCACTCATTAATTTCTTCAAAACATTTCAACATGTGCAAAATGTGTGCTGCACTTTTCCAGCTGTCTTCCACCTTTTATGGTTGCCTGGCTAGCTGCTAACAATGCTCCTGCATCATACTCTCTGGCTTGAAAATTTTCATGAAATCCTGTTCATGAGATCTTGAACAGTCTGTCCATGCCTATGAATTTTCTCTTCATCTTCCCAACTAGCATCTTCAACTGGGTGTCTCTTCCATTTGACCAAGTATTCAAAATACTCTTTCCTCCTAGTCTTCTTGCTAACCCTCTTGTCAATTATATTTTCCATCTATGGATTTTCAGCTACAGGCATCTATTTGGTCCACTGAACTTCTTTATGTTCTTCCTTTGCTTCTGCTTCTTCAGCTCTGTAAGGGTACAAATCCACAACATTGAATATCGGTGAGATTTTGACCCCATTGGGTAATTCAATCTCATATGCGTTTGCCCCAAATTTCCTTATGACCTTGCATGATCCAATCTTTTTCATCTTTAGTTTATTATACATTTCCCTTGGGAACCTTTCCTTCCWCATATGTGCAAGAATCAGATCACCAAATTCAAATTGAAGTTCTTGCCTATGTTGATCTTCTCTCCACTTGTATTCTTGAATTGAACTCTGCAATCATTCCTTAATTCGGTTTTGAAGCTCCTTCATTCCTTTTGCAAAGTCTTCTGCACTAGCACTCCTGAATTCAACTTGTTCTGAATCTTTCAATTCAGAAACTGCCCTTGGCTACATTCCATATACAATCTAGAATGGACTCTGCCCTGTGCTTCTCTTGAGTGAGTCATTGTAAGAAAATTCCACCTGTGGAAGAATGTGATCCCACTGACTGTGGTGTTCAGTCATGACTTATGTCTACCCATCTATTGGAGGATGATATGCTGAGATAAAAGAAAAACTTTTCCCCATATTTTTTCATAAGGTCCTCCAGAAATGTCCCACGAACTCAGTATCTCGATCAGACACAATACTTCTTGGTAAGCCGTGAAGTCTGACGACTTCCTTGAAAAACAAGTTCGCAATATGAGTTGCATCACTGGTTTTATAGCATTGTATGAAATGTGACATCTTTGAAAATCTGTCGACTACCACAAAGATTGAATCACATCCTCTTTGTGTTCTTGGTAGCCCCAATATAACATCCATGCTCACTGCATCCCACGACCTTTCTGGTATGGGTAATGGTTTATATAATCCTGTGTTCTGTCTTTTCCCTTTTGTGTGCTGATAAATCCTGCATCTGTCCACAAATTTCTTAACATATGTCCTCATACCTAGCCAAAAATATGAGCCATTCAACTTTCAGAATGTCTTGTCATGACCGAAGTGTTCGGACAATCCTCCACTATTCTTTTCCTTCAGCAAGTTCTCCCTCATGGAGCATTTTGGAATACATAGCTGATTTCCCTGGAATAATAACCCATTCTAGATCATATACTCAGTCCATTGGCTTATGTCCCTAATAACTGGATTCTCAGATGCCTCATATGCCTCCTTAAAATCTGGTTCATCCCTATACATTTCTTTGAGATTGTCAAAACCCAAAGTCTTGACTCTGAATTCTTGCATAAGCAAACATTTCCTGCTCAAAGCATCAACAACTTTGTTAGCAGTTCCAAAAATATGCTTAGTTACAAAAGTAAAATTCTACATAAATTCAACCCATTTAACATGTTTTTGGTTCAAATTCTCCTATTGAGTCATGAATTGCAAAGCATGATTATCACTATACAAAACAAACTCTTTAGGAACCAAATAATGTCTCCATTTATTCAGTGCTTCTATGACTGCATAGAATTCTTTGTCATATGTTGAGTACGTGATCTTCGCTTCATTCAGTTTTTCACTGAAGTATGTGATCAACCTATCATATTGTCTCAAGACTACTCCAATTTCAAATCCACTCGCATCACACTTGACCTGGAATGTCTTGCTAAAATCCGGAAAAACCAGAATTGGTTGTTCCGTGATCTTCTTCTTCAGCAGATTGAAACTCTTCTCTTCTTCTTTTGTCCAGTGAAAATATCTGTGTCTTTTCTTCACCATATCAATCATTGGTGCACTAATTCCACTAAAGTTTTGAATGAATTTCCTGTAAAAACTTTCCAAACCATGGAAGATTCAAACTTCAAACACGCTCTTCGGCGATGGCCAATTCTTAATTGCATCTACCTTTTCAGTATCCATCTTCAACTCATTCACAGAGATAATGAAACCCAAATAAATGAGTTTTTTCTCATA
This sequence comes from Picea mariana, assembly GCA_032191745.1. Classification (NCBI taxonomy): domain Eukaryota; kingdom Viridiplantae; phylum Streptophyta; class Pinopsida; order Pinales; family Pinaceae; genus Picea; species Picea mariana. The sequence goes on along the minus strand of JASDQU010305557.1, from coordinate 51,418 downwards.
AATGATGATTTCTTCATATGAATCAACAATTTCTCTTTCTATAATCTCCTCATCACTGCAGCTAAATGCCTTAAGTGCTCTTCCTATGTCTTGTTGAAAATTAATATATCATCAAGATATACAATGACGAATTTCCCTATGAAATCCTTCAGGACTTCGTTCATCAATCTCATGAAAGTACTAGGTGCATTTGTTAAGCCAAATGGCATGACAATCCATTCATACAACCCCTCATTCATCTTGAATGTTGTCTTTCATTCATCACCTTTTCTCATTCTAATTTGATGATATTTTCTTTTCAAATCAATCTTTGAAAAAAATCTTGCTCCACTCAAGAAATCCATCAATTTTTCCATCCTTGGTAATGGAAATATGTATCTGATGGTAAAATTATTGATCTCCCTTGAGTTTGTACACATTCTCCAACCTCCATATTTCTTTGGGCTGAGCACTATTGGAACAGCACATGGACTCAAGCTCTCTCGAATCAATCCTTTGTCCATTAAATCCTATATCTGTCTCTTAATTTCTTCATTTTCTTGTGGAATCAACCTGTACACAACTTTGTTCGGTAAGCTGGCTTCAGGTATAAGGTCGATATGATGGCTTATACTTCTGATAGGTGGCAATGAACAAGGTAGTTCGTCCACTACTATATCAACAAACTCTTCTAGCAACTCCTGGATTTCTTCTGGTAAATTATCTATCCTTGTACTAGTCAAAAAAATTTTGGGCTTCCTAACCACAATAAATTGTGTGTCTTCCTTCTTCTTAACCTCCTTAATAAGTTCCTTCCCACTCATGAGAAGTACAGTGTTGCTCATCTCTGTTTTCACCTCTTAGTTTTTAATCGATAGCAACATGTACGTCCTCCCATTCTTCTCCAGGGTGTACATGTTCTTTCTCCCATCATGAATCATGTTCCTACCATATTACCATGGTCTACCCAGCAATAGATGACAAACATCCATGGGAATGGCATCACATAATATTTCATCTTTATATCCTTGCATTTTAAATTCAACTAAACATTGTTTAGTGAAATTTACCTTATGTTCTTTTTGTAGCCACAAAACTCTATATGGGATTGGATGTACAACAGTCTCCAGCTCCATCTTTTCTACTATCTCTGTAGATACGAGATTGTCTGTGATACCGTTGTCCACTATGACTTTGCACACTCTGTCTTTAGTTTTACAAGCAGTATGAAATAGATTGTTTCTTTGGGATGGTTTCTATACCTCCTTCTCTGGCTTCAAGAGAAATTTCATCATCATCAAAGATCCTCCGCCCTCAGCATCGTTTTCCTTCAACATTCCATCCTCGATCTTCAGAAATGTGAGTTTCACCACCATCTTTTTTCTTATCTAGACACTCATAGGATTTATGTCTGATCCTTCCACAGACAAAGCATTTTACTTCACTGCCTTTGCCTCTTCCTCTTCCTTTGGCTTGAGGAAAAGTATTTCTATCAGCATACTGCCCTCTCTGTGAGCTTCCTCCTCTCTCATGTTGAGTTTGAGGTTTCTTCCCCTCTTCTTTAGATTTCTGAGTTCTGTCTTGGGCAATTGTTTTGCCTCTGGCTTGACTTCTACCTCGCCCTCTTTGACCTTGTTTTTGGTACAGCTTCTATTCAGCCTTCAGAGCCATATGATAAGCATATTCTACAGTATGAATGGTCATCATGCTCATCTCATATTGAATGTCATACCGCAAACCATTCATGTATCAGAAAAAATTTTCATTATCGTTTTCCCGATGACCTACCCTAATGTTTATCTTGTAGAACTCTTAGGTGTATTCCTTCACTGACATCAACTTCTGTCTCAAATTTTGCATCCTCCAAAATAGAGTGATTTGATAATCCTTCGGTATAAATTTGGCTTTCATCTTTGTAACCATTCTATCCTATCTCTTGATTTTTTGCTTGCCTTTGCAGCGTCTGTCAGCCTGCAGTTCGTCCCACCATAGTGTTGCATGCCCTTTAAGTCTAGTAATGGCATACTTGACTTTCTTGTCTTCCTTGACATCCTCATAGTCAAAGTATTTATTGAGATCTCTAATCCAGTATATAAGCTCTTCAACATCCAGGTTTCCCTCATACATGGGAATATCCATCTTTTCTCTGGCACCTATCCTTGCAACAACCCTGAATAGGTGTTCATCTGCAGCATCTTCGACTGCGACTTCTTCTCCTTCATTTCCAGTTTCATTTTCACTTTTAGCTTCACTAATATCCCCAACGTCAACTGTGTGCATTTGTTCTATCTCCATGGCATCAAGTCTAGCAAGTAACTCATGCATTTCTCTTTCTCTTGATGGATCAGGCATTGGCATTGTCTTGTCTCTTATTCTCGGTGGCATGGTTGTAAAATGCTCCCCTGTTCTCTGCTACAGAAGCAAAGAACTTGTTCTGTGGATCTGATACCAAATTGGTGTGTATTAGACTACTCCTTTTTCTCTAGCTCCTTTTGCCTGAAATATATAGACACAATCAAGCTCTGATACCACAAATGGTTCCGACCCCCAACCCTCGAGCTGAGATCCACATAAGATCGTTCTAATTCTCCTCTGAGTTGGACTGACTCTTCAATTTCCCTATGGGAATTTCTCAAACACATAAGAGTGTATCCATAGGTCCTTCCTAAAAACCCCACCCTATCCACCTTAACTCCAGGTGTGAGCCTTACACTTCCATACGACCATGAACTAGTCCTTGCGTAAACACCTTTCACAACTCGCGTGTTCGCAGGTCGAAGACCCTCGACTTTTCTTCACCAAACACTGATACTCGACATGCGATGGGATATGGCTCCTCCTTGTTAACGCCCTCCATGCGTAACTGCCAGCTAGATCTAAGTACTAACCTCACTCGCAACTCGAAAGTTCACGAGTTGAAGGGTTGAACCTCTAGGCCCTTCTTTTACGAGACTCCGAGACGTGAAAGTCAGAGAATATTTGACTCGGTCAGTACTTCTCATGGCTTGCAACTTCATGAGTTGGTTTTTTGAGCCTTTGTTCTCCTTTCTTATGAGAACCTGAAGCATGAGAAGTTAATAGGGTGTTGACCCCCTCCCAGGCGACGAGTGTCCACCTGTCAACCACACTATCCTCACTTGATCGACGCACCACGTGTTTGCCCGAGACCTCATCCCTCACCCTTCATGATTTATACAGTTGAAACTGAATCCTCCCAACCGTTGAAACCCCGATACGCGATATAGCAAAGAGGTTCCAATCCAACAGTTATTCCTACTTCTCGCTACTCGAGAGTTCGCACAACCAAACGATTTTGTCTACCCTCCGAACTCATGAACCTTGAGTTTGAAAGAATGATCCAACAGCCCAAACTGACCACGATCGACGGTCTTCATTGATTCTCGACACTAGAGTGGTTGGTTCATCCAACTCCTAACCACCCTGCAGCTTTATTGGATCCTACGGTCCCCGCAACTTCATGAATTCTCCACTGAGAATTCGGATTGTTGGATTCCTTCCTCTAAATCTCTGGCACAAATTGACTTGATGTTCGTTCTTTGGGACTTAACTTATGTGTGATGATTCAGCTCCCCATCTTCCTTTGAATACTTCAAAGGTGTTGACCCTCCTGAGCTTTCTATTGCAAGCTCAAGTCTTGAAAGGACTCTTGCATGCACTCTTTGGGGAAATCTTTCAAATACTTCTGTGTATTTGATTCTTTGACTTTGTGCACTCTCGACAACAATAGAATTTCACTCTTCAACCTTAGTTGATAAATTCTAAGGATTCAACTAGCTTGCGAACACCTTGCATGGCTTTTGTGCTTCACCTGCACTTCTGCTGGAATGAGAAAAATGGTATCCCTCCTGATCTTTCTGAGATAGACTTAGAACCCTTGTCAATGCACACCTTGCATAAATTTCACTGCACTTCTTGCGGGAAATTCTCTTAGGAAGAGAAACAATTGAAACTCATTCTCTTTCTCTCTCAGAATTCATACATTCAACATGAAATCATACATTCAACACAACATGGCATCATAACAAATGCATAACAAAGAGAATAAAACAACTGTAAGCATACCATTCAACATATGTAAACAGTAAGCATCATAACACCATGAAATCTAAGTCAAAGCTTCATATATTAATTCAAGCTCCTGTACATGGGTTCTTCTCTATAGCTCTCTGCTACAACTCTCTTCTTCTGCTCTGCACTAATGATCTAATCATACAATAATACAAAGATGAGGGTGTCTATATCCGTTTTCCCTCCTATGCTCCTAAAACTATATAATCTATTAATTCAAATCTACTTACTTTCATTTATCAGACTTAATGTTTACTACATCCGACAGATGAGAGAAAATCTCTCAAGATCTACTTACAACATGTAAGTACACTTTCTTTAACTACTACATTAATATCTTCTCATTAATTTCTTCAAAACATTTCAACATCTGCAAAATGTGTGATGTGCTTTTCTAGTTGTTTTCCACCTTTTATGGTTGCCTGGATAACTTCTTACGATGCTCTTGCATCACTGACCCCTCTTCTCTCTTGCTCCCTCCATTTCTCCCAAGCCTAGCCTAACCTAGTCTAAGCTAAACCAAACCTAAAGTAGACTAGCCTAACCTTACCCTAAACTAGCCTGGTTTAACCTAATCTAACCTGGCTTAACCTTCAACCTAGCCTAGCCTAGTTGAACCTGTCCTAACCTACCTTAGTGTATCTTAACTTAGCCTACCTTGATCTAGCCTAGTCTATCCAACCTGAATATATCCTAGCCTTACCTAATCTTATACTAAACTAACCTATCCTACCTTAAACTAATCTTTCCTATCCTATCATATCTTAACCTAACCTAACCTAGCCTAGCTCAGCTTGGCCTAACCTATCCTACCTTTGCCTACCCTAACCTAGCCTAATATAACCTACCCTATAATAACCTACTAGTATAGCCCATCCTAACCTAGCACATCTCACCTTAACCTAGTGTGGCCTACTCTACTGTAACCTACATAGACTCATCTAGCCTAACCTAGATAGACTAGGATATACAATCCTAGCCTAACCTTAAGTCTAAATCCCTAATAATAAGCATAAACCTAAGACTAAGCCTTTATATAACCCAAGGCCCAAGCCTCACATAATACTTCCTTGCATAAAATGAAAATGATTCTTTGAACAAATTTATAATATAACAATATACAACTTAAATCTATTTTTGAATATGGAATAGAGAATCATGGATCCATTATGTTAATTAAAGTAAAAATTACATAATTTTAATAGAAAATACAAAGAAATACAAATAAATTAACAAAATGACAACAAACATATAATAAATTTACATCACACTCTTAAAAAAGATAAGAGACCAGATGTAAACTAACTAACACAAATAATGAATTTATCAAAAATTTAAAATATATAGTTTTATCATAATGAAAAAATACCTAATAATAAATATTTTAAGTTAAAACATAACACAATAAAATATTCAATATACAAAAATAACTATATACAAATTTTCTATTTATTTTATTAATTAAAACGAAAATGAACTATAAATACAAATAAATACATGGATAAAATTATAATATAAAAATCATATAATTTATTATCACAAAAAATTATAAATTTAAATATGAACAATTAATACAATATATTTCAAAATTAAAATATTATATATTTTTTTTGAAAATTAAAATAATAATTAATTTTTTTTTATTTAAAAGCAAAAGGATAAAAACAATTCATAACTTTAATTTCTTAGCTAGTGATTAGCTAGTAATTTCTACATTACTAATGGGAAAAAATTAGATATAGGAGTTTCCACTTCAATGCTTACTCTAGAGTCACTTGATTAGAAGTTAATTCACAATGTCCGTAAAAATGCTTTTGATAAAAACAATGCTTTTGAGGTCGCATTAAGGAGAAAATTATGAATTGATGCTTCAAATCAGATTCACTCACGTAAAAACAATGTTTACAAATTGTGATTGAGGAGGGATAGTTGAGTTTATTGATAGGGTCTAGTTGTAATGTGAAGTTTAAATTTTTAGTTAGATCCTAGAAAGGTGGTCTAACCTTTTGGAAAAAGGAAAAATAGATCAATTTTCGAATAAAGGAAGGGTTCGGTTTTTAGTGAAAAGATTCAAGTATCATAATTGGTTGGACCTGCTCATATGATTGTAAATCTCTCTACTTAGTGAATATATATTGATGACTGTTGTGTTTTTTTGCTCAAGTCTTTATCTGTTTTAATCTTATCTAGGATGCCAATTGTGATGTGTGCAATGTACATTTCCTTCTTCTTTCAACTATTGTTCTAATTCATATTTTTCTTGTTATGCAATTTGTTAAAAAATATTGTTTTAGTAAAAATGTCAATTATTTGGAAACTTTTTGGATGATTTGTATCTAGCTATTTGTCTAGGTCTTAAAATATCATTTTAAGTCTTAATTCTCACACAGAAGGTAATTCATTGCATTGCTTGTTGTTGTTTCCTTTCTTTATCATTCCATATCCCTAATTTTTTTATCAATGTTCATACCATTAGCGAAAGAGAACCTACATTCATATTGTTTGGCTAGTCCAACCATATAGTCATCTTCGAAAACCTATCATTTAGCTGACCAACAAAACCAATTTATCAAAAAAAAAAAACCAACCATTCCAAATTTGAGGTGGCCTAGTTATTCCCTTTAGAAGTGAGGTGCATACTTTAGGACCAACATCTTCTGGTGTCGTTTCTGAGGAATGGAGTAATGAAGAAATATTTCCCCGGGAGAATGACAAAAATCAGATCTGTTTTTTGATGGTGAACGAAATCCAGACACACATAGAGACTGCAATATTTCACCTAGTGACTCCATAATCAAAAGACTCCACTGGAGGATGATCCCAGCCGACAGAAAATGAAAAGGTGGAAGGAGAAGACCAGGTAGCAAGCCATTAAGTTTTTCAAAGAGATCATATTTTTCTTCATTAGTTCATTCCTACCTTTTCCTTTATGTATGAAAAGAATTATTTTCTTCTTTTTTTACTTAGATGATTATAATCCAATGATGGTAAATCCATCCTTGAGAAGAGAATATCTTCCCTCTTTAATTATTGATCTTAATCTCATTCCTTCATTTGAACCCACTAGCCAGGTCCATATCTCAATTCCTCCTAAAGTTGACCCATCTTGTAAATCTGTGAATAACAAAGACAATTTATTACCTCCTCAAGTCATTACTGCTCCATTTCGTGGCCAACTCACTTATGTTCAATCCAATATCAGAGAAGGATATAAACCTATAAAATTTCCTTTGGTCCTCCATGTCTACCCTCCCAATTTTTTAGATTACCTTCTGAGGTTCAATGGAGAAGATCATGTGACAGACGAGCAACACATGGTTTCTTTTGAACGATTCACTAATATTTTACAAATCATCCATGAGGATGTTTTCATGAGAGCATTTTATCAATCCTTGTATGGATAACCTAGGATATTTCTTAGAAACTTAAAGGTCGATTCAATAGAATCATGGACTCATTTTCATGCTGCATTTTTGAAATATTGGGGTGAAAACAAATCTTTTGATCAGTGATTGATTGAATAAAATGATTTAAAGAGGAAGGAGGACGAAGTTCTTACCACTTTCAATATGAGGTTTCATAGTTTTGATTACAATATGCCTAAGGATATTCAACCTTCTGAAACTGTGGCCATGTTGTATTATATAAAAGCTCAACACCCTGATCTTTTTTCTTATCTCAGAGAAAGGATATCTTCATCACCAAGTGAGTTATTTGTTGATGTTAGAGAGATTGAGGAGAATTTTTGGGCATGTGAAAGACTTTGAGATCAGGAGCAAGAGGAAGAATATGAACACCAAAGATCAGATTTGGTTTTACATTATATGCAGTATTGTGATCCATTATTTTCATATTTTAATTTTCTTCCAGATCTTAAAACTACTGAGTGAGATATTTCTACTATCAAATATTTAGGGAATTTATATCATCAAGATGATTCTCCATGTTCAACAGAAATTTTTTCTATTTACGCACGCACGGATGATTATGCTTTAATTTTTCTTGGAGATTTTCAAGAATATGATTTTGCAAAAGGTAATGATAAATTCATGGAAGAAGAACCTTCTATTCCAAAACACCTTGCTTTTCATATAACTGATAAGAAATCGTTTTTTATTACGATTATAAAATCGATATGGAGTGTCAACAGTTTCTAGGACATCTTTCTGCTCCTGATTGTTATGATGTATTTAGTATTTATGAGATGTCTTTAGTTGAGAAAGAGTATAAAAGTTTTGTTAAGGTTGTAGATTTAACATACAAACAATTTGACCAACAATTTCATGAGGATGTTGGATCCATTGTCCATGAAGAATCAGATACCACTTATGGTAGTTGTGGCTCCAAATTATAACCTGGTTTCAAGAAGAAAATTTTTCTATCAGCATGTATTAGAAATAATAAAAACAAATTAGTATATGATTGTTATAATGCGGAACTTGAAAGGGGCGTTAAAATTTTTTATGAAGAGAATATTTCAATTCAAGACCTAAAGAGACATGGAGACAGTTTGCAACCTTTTCCTCTTTGACTTTTATATTTTCCAAAGACAAATGTTTGCATAAAAGCTGGATGAGTAAAAGGTGAGAATATTGCAAGGAGGATCATCTATTTTCCATAGCAATAAAAGGTAGTGGTTTGATAATTTTATGATCGAATAGTTGATTGCATGGATTTAGTTTTTTCAAAGCTACCAAATGTTGCAAATTTCACTTTGACATCCATTTGGAGCTATGAGTATAGATTGAATATGAAATTTGTGTTGCACCTGTTTTTTTCTTTCCACATTTTCATACACTAAGGCATGTCAATCAACAAATTGCTTGAATGGTTACTATGGAAATATGCTTATACCTGAGTATAAAGTTTCAACAAATTAGAATAGGAGAATAAGCTCGCTTTTCTGAGCATTTGGTTTGCAGTAGTTTAGTGTGAATACAAGACTTCGTAGCCTAATAAAGGCACTAGGGTATAGTTCTAGATCTAAGTTTCAGTTGAAATAAGACAAGTAAAAGGGTTGGTAAATAGAGTGAAAGCAGCTTGTGACAAGGGGATAGAAATTAAGAAGGCACCTAGTCTATTGTTCTTAGCACCTCGTAGGGAAGTTTTATCCTCGGTTGGAGCCAATGTTGCAAGTTAGGTATACACCTATAATATTTCCCTCCTTTAGCCTATACATTTGTAAAGTATGGTTTTTTTCTCAGTCTATTCTCCATGGTTTAATGAGTAAGCTTGAATTGTTCTTACCCTTCTATTGACTTTGCACCATTTTCTTTATTTCTTGAAAGGTTATTGCATGTTATGATTTTGGTTAATAACATAGGTCATCTCAATTTATCATTAATGATCTTATAACAGGTTGAACGAGCCTTTTTAGTGCAAAAAAACACTGATTGCAAGAACATGCGTGTTCTTGCAAACAACTGTAAAGCGTGTTGTTTTAATTAGTTAAACATTTAGAAATATTTTTAAATATTTGAAAATGCTTTGTTGGAGCATGCATGCATATGCATGCTCATGTGCACTCAAGTTCATGAAATTTTTCCACTGGATTCATCATTACAAGGATCATGTTAATATTGTCCGAGTTTCACCTTCAATTCTCCAAATCTTTACATGGAATTAAAATTACAACTGGTAAATTACATTAGAATAAATTCACGTTCAACTCGTTTCTTGCAACAGAGGTGGTAAACACAAAATGGTGTCTCCCCAAGACCAATGACAGCTCAATATAATAGATCCACAGGGGCTTGAGTTGTTCAAATTTTTCCTAGAAATAAAAGATGTATCTCTCAAGACAGAATACCCTACAGATTCAGGATTACAACAAAATGAAGGGAACCTTGGCCCAAATCCCGAGAAAGACTCTGATGGAATTTCCCCAAATACATGGTTACCCTCCTAGCAAATTTTTATGAAACCAAACTCGATATCAAGGCCAACATATCATAAATGCATGGTTCTATGAAGGAATCACATGGAAAATGGTTTGAATTAATGCATAGGTATGAAATAAGGTCCAAAAAAAGAAAAATGCTAGTTGATTATAATAAATCTTCCATGGATGATGAGCATGGGTTAAAAGACAGAGGTAAGAAGTAGGTTTTAATCAAACCAAGGGTGGAGGCTAATGAAGGTATAAATTATAGCCACCAGGTGCAATAATTAAAACAAGAAATTTGAAATTTGCAACAACGGAATCAAGAGTTGGAGAAGAATCATTCTAAGCCGCAGAAAAAGACTAGGTTATAAAGATTGAAGGAGAGGTACAGGTATTAATCAAACCAAATATATGGAAAAAAAAATTAGGATCTTTAAATGAAGAACGCTTATTACAAAGGAATTACCAAAAGTTGTAGGAGAAAAATCAAAAGGCGCTGCCCAAATTTTCTGAAAATGCTCTATATTTTCTTATTTTTGTCATTGTCTTTCAGTGTACCTTCTGAACAACTAGAGGTGAATTTGTGAAAAATGAAAGAAGTTTTTGTTGAGAACAGGACCATGCACAAAAAAATCTCTTAGAGTTTACACAGGTATCAGAGTTTTGGATAATCAAAGAGACATTTCAGGCCATTTTCCATAAATTCACCAAATGTTGATTTCCCTACTTTTTTCATTGTCTTTGGGTGATCCTTACCAACATATGGAAATTCATATTTGAAAACTAAAAGAGTTTTTTTTTGGGAATGATCTCATGCACAAAAACCTTTCTCACATTGTACATAGGTATCATGGTATCAGAGAATCCAAGAGGTATTTGAGGTCATTTTTCCCATATATTCACCAATTTCTGGGTGATTTTTATCTATCTATATTCCTATTCAGTTTCCATCTAGAGTGCACCTGTGTATCCATGTGAAGTCGGAAGGGAAAAAAAACTTGGGAAGACTCTTTTCTATGAGTTTATTTTACTCTAGCTATCAACATGAGCTCTTGTTGCACTAATATAAATTTTGTTTAAGTCTAGTTAGAGGCATTGTTACCACTTGTAATAAGTTGTTGTCTTTTGATAAAAACATTTCTTTTGAGGTCGAATTAAGGAGAATATTATGAATTGATTCTTCAAATCAGATTCATTCAAGTCAAAACAATGTTTAGAAATTATGATTAAGGAGTGATATTTGCGTTGATTGATAAGGTCTAGTTGTAATGCGAAGTTTAAGTTTTGAGTTAGATCCTAGAAAGGTGGTTGAACCTTTTGGAAAAAGGTAAAAGAGATTGATTTTTGAATGTAAGAAGGGTTCAGTTTTTAGTGAAAAGATTCAAGTATTAGAATTGGCTAGACCTACTCATATGATTGTAAATTTCTCTACCTGGTGAATATATATTGATGATAGTTGTGTTTTCTTGCTCAAGTTTTTATTTGTTTTAATCATATATTAGATGCAAATTGTGATGTGTGCAATGCACATTTCCTTCTTCTTTCATCTATTGTTCTAATCCATTATTTTTTTCTTTATGCAACCTATTCAACATCTATTGTTGTAGTAAAATGGTCAATTATTTGGAAACATGTTCGATGATTTGTATCTGAATATTTGTCTAGGTCTTAAAATATCATTTTAAGTCTTAATTCTCACACAACAAGTAATTCATTGGATTTATTGTTGTTGTTTCCTTTCTTTATATTCCCATATCAACAACTATTCATTAAAGTCGATACCATTAGCTAAGGAGAACCTACATTCATATTTTTTGGCCAGTCCAACCAGATTTTCATCTTCGAAAACCTATCCTTTAGCTGACCAACATAACCAGCTTATCAAAAAAAGAAACCAACCATTCCAAATTTGAGGTGGCTTAGCTCTTCCCTTTAGCACGCAGGTGCATAATTTAGGACCAATAAGAGGCATGGATAGGTAAACAGGTAAACTATTCATTTATGAAGGCTTTTAGTTGTGAAGCATTTGTCCATATTGATAAAGAAAATAAAAGAAAGATTGAAGAAAAATCCAAGAAGTTTATCTTTATTGGACACAATGTTAATTATTTTGGTTATCTCTTATAAGATTATAAAAATCACAAAATTGCTAGTAGTAGAGATATCATATTCAATGAGAAGTTCATGTACAAAGATCAGTTGCATGGAAAGAAGCAAGAAAAAGTAAAAGCATAATACACAATGCTTGATGAGATCACTGGAAAGAAAACTCCAAAGATACTATAAAATCCAAATGTAAAACAACATGAGCAACATGTACCTCAAACTCCTGCAAGTTTTGTTAGAAGATATAATTGTTCAAGTATACCCTCTGAACGATACTCTCCTTCATTGTCTTATAAATTATTGACTAATTTTAGTGAACCAAAAAGTTATGAAGATGAAATGTAGGTAGACACTAAAAACAAGTGGGAGAAAGGCATGAAAGAGGAAATGGATTCCTTAGTAAATATCCAGACTTGGGACTTGGTTCAATTTCCTACAGGAAAAATAACATTGGAAAATAAATGGGTTTATAGGTTGAAGGAAGAAGATGGAAGAAAAAAGTGGTACAGGGCCAGACTTGTTTTTAAGGTGTTTGTACAAAAGAAAGGTACATATTTTGATGAAATATTTTCTCCTATTGCTAAAATGACTCCAAATAGGAACATTTTAAGTCTTATGGCAGTAAAACATTTTCATATTGAATAATTAGATGTAAAAACAACTTTTCTCCATGGGGATTTGGATGAAGAGATTTATATGCACCATCCACAGGGGTATGAGGTCAAAGGGAAGGATAATTTGGTATGATAGTTGAAGAAGATATTTTATGGCCTAAATCAAGCTCCAAGGAAGTGGTATTTGAAGTTTGACTGGTTTATGGCAGAACAACGTTATAGTAGATGTCATTTTGATCACTGTGTTTATTTTAAGAGGATAGAAAATGGAAGATATACTATTTTTCTATTGTATTTAGATGACATGTTTGTTGCAGGGTATAACAAGAAAGATATAAATGTGATCAAAAATAAATTATCTAATTAATTTGCGATGAGGGATTTGGGTTCTACAAAAAAAAATCTTGGTATGAGAATAACAAAAGACAGTAAAAATCGCAAATTGACATTTTCTCATGTGAGTTGTTATAACATGAGTACATAGAGAAGGTGTTGAAGAGGTTTAGAATGTAGAATTAAAAACCATTTAGTACACCTTTGTCCAACCATTTCAAATTAACCAAGGAAATGTGTCCCAAGCCATAGGATCAGATAGAATACATGTCCATGGTCCCTTATTCATCAATAGTTGGTAGCTTGATGTATGTGATGGTGTGCACAAGACTATATATTGCACATGCGGTGGGACTTGTGAGCAAGTATATGAATGTTGGGCATAAGAATATTTTTGGGATAAATATCGGTTTTGGGAACATGCCCAATTTTGGAGAGAAAGACCTATTTTCAGAGCATGCGCAATAGGTGTTAGGAAAGAAGCATGCAGAAAAAGAAGGAAAAGCAACATGTAGAAGGAAAAGAAACACGAAGTGCATGAAAACATGCTTAACCATGATAGGGTTAGGGGTTTTGACAAATATTGTAATATCTATAATCCTATAGAGTAGTATAAATAAGGACCTAGGAGGTCTAGGTTGGGTGTGGTCAGTTGATTATTAAGACTTAGTTGGTTGGGAAGTGATTGATTGCAATACTTTTTGTGGTAGAGTGAGATAATCTAGGTTTTGAGGGTTCAGTCACAGGTTGATGAGAATGGTGTGATCTAGTCAGCCTCCCCGAGGGTGCTTACCCTCATTTTGATTATAATACCAAATACGTATTACGTGCAGCGCACGATTTTGCAGCAGAATAAATAAAAGAGTAGAGAAGCCAGATCTTTATGGCGTAGCTCTAGGAGGGGGGGAACCACAATAAACCTTGTGTTCTATGTGATTGTTAATGAATGCTTTACTTTTCTATTAATCATTATATCAAGAATTATAGGTGAAAATAGGTATATCAACATGCATGAATAGGTTTAAAGTTTAATGAATCGTAGAAGTAGATGCATGATTAACAAGGATAATGCCTAAGGAAAAGAATCTAACCACAATCCCCACTCATTCCTAGAATGAAAACCCCTGAGTATTGCAGTCCCCTATAAAATCTATCTCGGGTGAGACTACGCTATGAAACCTGTACGTAGCATTGCATTCTAGTTTTCTAGGAGGGATGATATTTTAGAGGGTTTTTTATTAAACATGTTTGATATCAGAACCTAGGTCATCCCAATAAATAACCAACAAATGGTTTCATTTCCATTTGGAACTACACGGGATTGAGTGGACAAGATCCATGCAAAAAAGGCATGGGAGATGAAAGTATAGAAGGGAATGTTCAGGACATGGAATCCAATGAATACAGAGATTTAAATATGGTGGAGAAAAAAGAAAATCGAGTTTGTGCAGAAGGACAACATAAAACCTAAGTTAACATTGCACAAATATATCGAGAAATACGTGTTTAGTGACTTGCATGAGTTATTTTTATGTGATTTCCCACATTTGTTGTAGGAGTGGTTATTGAGGTTAATGGAAAACCACCCTATGAATTAGATTAGACAAATAGAGTGGAATCCTGTGGAGATCACGTAGTTACAGGAAGTTAATAACAAATTCACACATGTAGTAGATTTTTGGTTAGAGAGTATTGTTTCAGGGTTTATCACTATATTTGCAGTAGATACTATGAAGTCCTACACTAAGACAGAGCATGATTTTATAAAGGGGGCCATAGGTAGGTAAATCACATCATTGTATACTTCAATAAATATTTTATTGTATGACAACGGTGTGATGACCATGGAATTAGATAACCAAACTTTCCTATGTGCATGGGGGAATGGGGGGTAGAACTGACAAGAGGTTGATATATGGATAGGGAGATGGATAACGGAAAGAATAAGGATGTCATGGATTCAATCATGATGGAAGAGGACCAGATAAATCAGATAATGGAAAAGGATATAAAGACACACAACATAATACCTTACTAATATAAAATGAATAACAAGAATATTTCCATAGCTTACAGAGAGGAATTTCTGAGTGATGAAGAAGAGGTGGAGGATCTTTGGGATGTGGAGAAGATTGAATAAATCATGTGTGAAATATATGAAAGGAAAACAAGAGGTCCATGGTCAGGAACATAAGAAAGAACTCCAATTTAGATCACCATGAGTGTGGAACCTACAACCCCATGTGCGACTAATATGTTGGAAAGAACACCAACATTTAGACAACCAAATTTTAGTGGAATAAGAGCAACAAGAAAACGATTCAATCAAGGAAAATAATTTGGGGGAGAAATTTTAGGAAGTAACTGTCAACTATCTACATCACGTGGAGGAAGTAGTTCAACACAGTTCAAAATTCCATGACATGACCCCACGATCAGATTACTAAAATTCTGGGGAGAGGCATCAGAGGACCCTGAAAATCATTTATTCATCCGTGAAAATATCTAGGAAGTAAAGAAGATCACATATGAGGATACAAATCTCGTTCAATTACCTATCACACTATGAGACTTCATGTTGGACTGGTACATGATCCTATATATAAAGAGTCCATAGAGAGTACCAAATACTATCGCAGATGTGAAAAAACTATTGGTAAACGAATTTCAGAAGCCAAGCTCAAAATACTAGTACATGAATTAATTGATTGAAATCAGTAAGAATCTAGGTGAGTCTATTTAGGAGATTGACTAGAGGTTCAAATGTTTGAAAGGTAAGTTGAAATATGCAACATGAAATATAGGCACTTATTTGTGAACTCACTCTTACCACACTTGAAGTACCCTTTGAGACAAAAAAAGTTCCAAACTTAGGTAGAGGATCTACACGCAGCCCTACAACTCGAAGAGAACTAGTATCAGTAGACAAATCCAACAATAGAGGAGATAAAAGAGGATTTGAAGAATCTCACATTTCAACTTAACTAGAATAATGGAAAAGAGAACAGATAAGTTATTTGGTTTATGCTATGCAATACAAAAGGACACCATAAGAACGAATGTCCAACTTTTGCGCAGTATTTGGAAATAGGGGTGTTGAACCCATTTCTAATAGGAGGAGAATGGTGTGATATTTCTAAGACACATGGGTATGATCCATATCATTGTCTAATGATTCATAAGTATAAGATAGTACAAAAAATTTCATATTGCAATTTTTTCAAATCAGTGGGACATGGCGATAAGGATTGTAGAACACTGGAACTGATGAGAGAAAAAATTTCAAACACTTACAAGATGCAAGAAGAAATGATGACATGAAATGATTCACCTTAGTTCATCCATGTGCAACCACCATAGAATAATGTGAAACCACAATACAACAATGCACAACCACAGTATAATCCCATGCAGTATAACAAGGTACCCCAATACAACCCACCGCAAGGAGATAGAAATGGATACAGAGGTGGAGGAAAAGGAAGAGGAGGATTTGGATGAGGCAAAGGACTAGTAATGTGTCACAACTCACAAAAAATAGTAAATTATGTAAGGTATTTTCCACTTCCATCGGAGACATGTATGCAATGTCATGCAACAGACCATGACATAGAAGACTGACCAACACTCTTGGGAAAGATCCAGTAAAAAAGGAACCAGAACATCTAGAATGTTGAGTGGAGTTCTGAAAAATCCATGGATGATGGGAGAAACATAAATATAGTCACTCGATAAGGAGCCAAGATAGGATTTGATGCAACAAACTGAGATCTATCTCAATGCCAAGGGGTCAACAATAATAATGAGCCATGAAAGTAGTTTGATGTGTGGGAAGAAATGAGAACATTTAAGGAGGCTAGACATGAGCTTCTCAATTAGAATGTTGTGTCTACATCAGTTGTGAAGAAAACTTAGGGCCCACCAATGTATGAGATGTCATCTTTAATGGACCATACCATTAAAAGACAAACTTTAGAGAAATTAAGTACCATAAAGAATTTTCTGCAATCCTGTGTTAAGTTATTGAATGATCCATCATCTTTTAAGGTCTTACAAAATCTTCTACAAAGATGAAACATAGCAGTAGAATGAATGTTAGAGTAGAAAACAGTCAATCATCTCCACACAAGAATAAGGACAAGTAGAGAATTCAAGCTAAACACCAACATTGGGGATTTCAACATGGGAGATATTATACTAGATTTAGGATTTGAAGTAACTGTCTTTCCTAAAATTACATGGAAGTGTATGGGAGAACCCACATTAGGCTATTCACCTATCCAGTTCAAAGTAGAATATCAACATGGAGTGTTACCAATTGGAAGGCTTAAAGGTGTGAGAATATATTTGGATGGAGTGTGCACTATGGAAAATTTTGAAGTGATGGAGATAGTGGATGACACAACACCGTATCTACCATTACTTGGATTGGATTGGGAATTTGATAACCATGCTATAATCAACCTAAAAACAAGGAAAATGACTTTTGAATCAGGGGAATGTAAAGTCATTGCACCATTGGATCCTTTAGAAGAAGAAAGGTTTGTAGAATAGATTTGTTTGTAGATAGAAGAAATAAACAAGTTGTACAAAACCACTGTGCGAGAACAAGACTATGTCAACCCAACTGTAGATGGGGTACTTGGCTAGAGAATCATTACATCACATGCTTCCGACTCATAAATGAGTTTGGAGAATTGGCAACGTCGATTACATGAAGTCTCCACAAGGAGGTGTGCAAGAATATATTGCATAGTAAGGTGGGTTGGTACAGAAATAAGAGAACCTCCACATTTTCATGGGTTGAACAACTTAGAGGAATTCTTGAAAAAATGTGAGGAGTGTTGATGCTTAAAAATGAAACGATGAATTATATGCTCGCAAATGATTTTCAAGATTTATTATTTATTTATATTAATAATAAACTAGTAGGTGGGACCCCCTTGTAGAGTTATGGCATTATGGTGGATAATAAATGCTTATATTTTCTTGGATTATGTGATGGCACCAACACGGTCTTTTACATTTCATTTGTTCCAGATCATGCTTTAAAATTTTATGGTGATATGTGTTGATTGGATGATTAAAACATGGAACTAAATGTCTTTGATGATCTCTCATAGAATATAATAATGTTTCCCTTTTGGATAAAATAATTATACTCAGGTTCTAATGTCATGTATTGTTAGGAAAATATTTTGGGTGCTATTGACCCTTGCTACAATGGTTATGCACATTGTTTGAGTTTCATATTGATTTGTGTTCCTAGCAAGTTGAAATTTGAAGAGGTTTGATATTACCAAGGGGTGGTGCACCTTGAAAAAAGATATGGAAATTTTAGGTTTTGGTTAATTAATGGTTGGATTTTAGTGGTATGGTGACTGGTCTTGGCTCATACTAAAAATTCAATGAATATTGGAAGGGAGAAGCTGCATGCATTTACTGCATGTCACTCAAACTCTACTCAAGCCTGTCACCCTAGTCATTCTTGCATTGTTTTGGCTCTGATATTTGTTTCTTCTTCGCCTTGCTCGGTCGTAAAGGAGATATATAGTCTTGTTTTTTTCCTCGCGCATGATTTTCCATGTATGAGTTTTCTTACTTTTCCATCCATGATAGTTACTCTACCCTTTGAATCAACTTTTGTCTTTGTTTGCTCGTGGTCTGTGTGACTCTCAAACTGTTATGATATTTCAAATTTTGAATTGGTGTTTTCATCATTGGTTTCTTATGGTGTTGGTTCTGGACTATTGATATTTAAGAAAGAAATGGTTGATGTCTTCTTGCTGTGTGTAACCCTTCACATTGAATTGTTGAATAAAAATTTCATTTGAGCCTGCTTTTCCATGGCTCTGTATTCAGGTTGGCCTCTCCATTGAAATTGGTTATCATAGTTTACCTAAGCTATCATCTTTGTGAATTCCCCACCTTTATCTCGATATTACTGGTCTTGTGTGTAACGAACCACCTCGTTACGAAACCATTCTAGTGACAGGTGCAAAATTTTTTTTTTTTTTTTGAAGTGTGTGAGTGTGAATAGACAAGGAAACAACTAGGATGAACATCAGAATATGACCAGGACGCACGATACGTAACCACAAGCATAAGTGCAGATCACAAGACAAATAAGACCGACTGATGAATNCCTACCCTGCAAGGTTAGGAACTCCAAGACACATAAGCAACGCTCAAGCCCGGTTTCCCATCGTCTTTAACCATTTAAGGTCTCAGGGCTGGCGACTGTTCTGAGGAACATGGAGGTGTCTACGTCCCATACGACACAACCAACCAAGCATTCCACAGATCACAATCAGTGCAACATCAAAAAGAACAAAGATTGCACCCCTTACAGAAGGCGCGTGACTAAAGGACTCTGACGGCGAAGGCCCAATTCACAAAATTCAGACTTAATAATCTCTCCTTCGACTAACTCTGAGTGGTGATTGTGCAGAAACCCAGGGCGTTCTGTCCGACGGGTTCTATCAACATCAAGAGATTTCACTAACCCCACAATAAGAAACCCTAGCATTCCATTTCTAAACTCCAATAATACAGACAAAGGAGAACCATACACTTAAACACCCATTTGCAAACTTGCTTAAAAGTAAGAATAATACAAATTTTTAAATCAAGCATTACTACTAGGAAATTCATAAACAATCTCTATAATAAAGGTATGCATAACATTCGCCCTTTCCTAAACTAAACTATCATCATATGGGATTACACAATTAAACTATCCTAATTAAATGACAAGATAAGACATCATTTAAAGCAGTTTTCTTTTTAAAAGGGACCCCAATTAGGGATAGTTAAATATCCCCTCTAAAATATCCCAACCAAGGGTACGAAAGACATCATAATCAATTTAAACAGTC